>JARZZO010000005.1:25199035-25382651 GCA_030544215.1 Zantedeschia hybrid cultivar | reverse complement strand
TGATATTTGAGCCTAGAGGGTCACACGCAAAAGGTTTTCAAGTCGATGTATATTTTAACGAGATTTTGGATAAGTGTGGGTTTTTTCGAAAAATCACGAAATCACTTATTATAAAAGAACCGCTTCGTGCACTAGGGCCAGCAACCTAGTGCTGACCTAGACGCCCCCTCTCTCTCCTCTCTCTCTCCTAGGCTCCCCTTTTCAGAGGTCGGCCCCCTGGAGGCTCTGCTCCAACTTTCGCTTGCTTCGCTTCCCGTCCGATGGGAAATTCGAAACTGCATGTCGCGGAGGATTACGCGCAGCTAGACGGGATCCACGGACACTGCACCGTGTGAGGAAGCAAGGACGATCCATCGAGAGGAAGATCGCGTGGATACCGCTAGAGGCCGGGCACCTGCGCAGCTTGCAGCATCACACCGAAGGAACCGGATGAATGCGGATATGAATCCACACAAGGTAAAATCCGATTTTACCGTTTGAATTTTTGTATCCGAAACGGCATAGATCCGATCTATTTTTCCGCTACGTTTATCTCGGATCTGACACAGCGAACCCAACACAGCCATCCCGCATGACTCTAAGGGCAAAAAGGCACCTTGAGAGGTGTGTTCTCAAGGAGCACTCGAAAGGCCAAAAGCGAAGAGGAGCAATAACATGTTATGCCAAGGAGAAACTCTGTGACTCTTCAATTGACGCCCGTGGTAGACGTGCTAAATTGCTACTGCCAGACTAGAGGCTTGCATGGCAACCAAGAAGATCATCCACGTACTCCTAATGGCTTCAGCGATAACTAAGTCCTCATGAGTAGGGGGTTAGCGGATAGGGGAAATCGCCAAAGGTGCAATAACGGTCGTATAAGCCCATGAGGCAGAGCGGCCAAAGGGATGCAATGCCTTCGGGGTAGAGAGGTCCACGAAGCCCGATAGAAGCTTATGGGTCATAAAGCCCGTAATAGCAAAACACCCTCCCTGGAGGGAAGGTGGCACGAGTCTTCAAGAACCACCGACATCCAGAGGTCCTGAGAACCCAACCACTTCACTTATGTCCAAGGCAAACATGGGACACGCTTCCCTCAAGCCCCAATGAACAAGGGTCAATAGCGCACAACCAACAACTTTGCTCCATCCCAAGACAAGAGGCACCATCATGACCATCATCATGGGATATGGTATAGCCCATTCTATCATACTACCATAAGAACCCGTTCTCAATAGTCGATTTGTCTCTTCTAATCTCTAGATTAGACACCATAAAACTAAGATAGGCATGCATAGCACCCATGTATCGCACGGGGAGCCAACATGTATCCCCCCTAATGGGTATACGGTAGACTCCCTTCTTGGCCAACACTCCTATATAAACCATAAGTCATCGGCCCAGCTGGAGGAGAGGGACAACTCGACTCATCCTGAGCATATCTTCTTACCCTAGCTCTCTTCTCCAAAGCTACCTATAACTTAGGCATCGAAGGGTTAACCCCTGTAAACCCGGGCCTCCCCCCCAACGTCTCTCTTTTAGTCTTTGCAGGAAGAGGGATGAGAAAACTCTCAGTTGGCTGGGGCCTACTTGGGTCGTCCCTTCATTTGTTTTGCATGGACACTCCAACTTTTCACATCTACATAATTATCTATCATTATTTAATATTTTATCTAAGAAATGTTATTTTCATATTTAAAAATATAGAAAATTATGGATATTGATATAATTCATAAAATTTGACCTAGGGCCTTTAGATATGCTTTTTATGCTTCTTTCAAGCTTGATTTGATCATAAATTACTTTTACATTGGAACGACACTTTTTATGCCTTTTTATATTAAAAGCATATCAAATCTGTTTGACTTGATTTGACCATAAAATTTACACTATCATATTATGCTTAATCTTTGTGAGATGTATATAATCCATATGTGTAAATTGGTTAAAGGAGAGTACTATCTTAAAGAGTTTTTTGGACTAATACTATGGAGTACATTTGCTTGGGTTAAGTCATTATTCGTGGGTAACAAGAGGGAAATCTAAGATTAAAGCTTCAATTGGATGACTATAATAGGTCTAAAGATATCTTCAGTTTTGTGCAATAGCCAACTATTTGTCTTGATGCTTTAGTACTTGTTTATTCACTATTTGTGATTTTGATGTCTGTCTATTATAAGCAAGTGAACTATGATAATTTGGTAAGTCATATGATTAGAAATCCAACACAATCATTTATGATAATAAGTTGAATTTGAAACCATATATGATAGTCTAACTAGTCTTTTTCTCTATTTGATTAGATAATCATGTCCTAATATTATTGGTTTTAAGTTTCTATGAAACGACTACTCTATGATTGTGATTGCAAAAAAAGACTACTCTATTATCCATGACATGTGAAACTTGAATCATAAAATGATTATATGCTAATATATAGCTAGCCATGTGAGATTTGATATGTAATATGTAAACATCTTATGACCATGAACTCGATATGTTATTTATTTAATAAGTGTACTAGCTAGGGAACTACGGTGTATTCAATTATCAAATTTGTTTATCTGAGTAATCTATGCTTCGTGTGATATGTATGATCTTTTACTTATGCAACCTATAAAATTGATTCAATCATCGTACTATCTGTATCTATGAAGTAATTTTACAAAATTTATTGTCTAATAAATTATGTGTGGGAGTTTGATAGCTATTGAGTCCCAATGAAATTATTCTTTCTACTAACAGTGTTAGGAGATTTAAGTGCACGGTCCAATTAGACGAGGTGCGTATGGATGTGTTGATTATCATTTGAGGCTTTGGTAATGGCTATGTAATTTGTTATTTGGACTTTGAGATGACAATGACATTTGTTTATGTTTATTTTGTGGGTTATCTAATTATCTCTCATATCATTATATTTTAATAGATTGTTTTCATTATTATACCCTCTTTTCTTTTGTTTTTTTTTTTTTTGGGGGAGGGGGGGGGGGGGGGGGGGCGGGGAAGATCCATTAAACCAGGATGCGATGATCAGAAGTTACGTAAGGTAACAAACAGGGAGGAAGATGGGGAAACTCCCAGTTAGACATTACATTATCTGATAGACAAGACTTAGATAACACATGAGCAGCAACATAGGTCAGACACTCCATTATTATATGCCGCTTTGAATCAAATGGGGAGGGAGGGGGAGGGAGGCATGACATTATGTGACCTAGGTATTGGCAAATTTTTGAATTGCATTTGGGAAATTGAAGTAATTACATATGAAACTAGGTAAAATTGTGAGTCAAAGATTCCTCATTATTTTCTTCTCGTAACAATGTCTATGATACAATAATAAAAGGATGTCACAAGCTCAACAAATGAAGTTTAACTTGTTTGGTCTTTTGTAATGGAGGGCATGGCACCTTTTATTCCTTGTATCAAAATCTACATTAAGAGACTGCCTTAACACTATTTTCCTTTGTGATTTAATACTCTTTTGGCTTCCTTTCCTAAGTATTTTTGGTAAATATGTATAATTCCTTGTCGCTTTGATATATCTGTGTTGACAAATGATAGTTGCCTCTTAGAATGAAGAACATTTGTTTAGTGCATATTTAGCAGACCCTTTATTAGGAAATCACTTTTTCCCACTTCACATGAATATATGTATATATATGTATATATATAAACTCAGTTTTAACTGATCTAGTTCAGCCGTACTAGTCAACCAATCTCTACTATATATAAACTCAGTTTTTTCTATCTAAGAAGCTTTAAATTGAAACTTTTAATTGAAATCAGAAATTCACAAAGAATAAGTTCCAAAACCTAATTCCTCCATCCAAGAAAAGAAATAAACATGGTCGAAAGCTCAGACACTTTCAATTAGAAGTTATACTAATTATGTTAATATATATAATATCAAGCTCTCAACAAGTTTTCAATTCTAGGACTGATGTAGACATGTTTTAATCCTGTGCACTGCGCTAAACACACAGTTTACTTGGTGATGTAGCCGAAGCTATCACGACCGGATTCCGAAGCCGGAATCCGAAGAGAAGGATCCGGAGCTGGGTCGGATCGATGTTCAGAGGTCCGACGGGGATCCGGAAGACGAAGGATGCAGAGGCGAAGCCGAAGGTCCGAGGGCTGACTCGCTCCGGGAAGTCGGGGCCGAAGCTCCTTCGGCGGACGAAGGGGCAGCGCGAGGCCGAGTCTCCTCAGTCGCGGGGGCAGCCGGCGCACGGCGTCGAGACCAGGGAGAGGAGTCCGAGGTCGGCGGTCGAGACCGACTCGGGAAGGTCGGCGATGATTCGAACCGAGCTCCTGCAGGAGGGAAAGAAGAAGAAAACCGGTCAGCAGGAGTCCCGGGCTTCGGCCCTAAGGAACCCCCTCCGACGGTCAAGTTAGCTCCTGAAGAAGATTCGATTCAGAAGGCAAAGAGTAGCTCTAATGCTTTTCGGACTGTAGTCCTTTAGGGTCTCGGAGGCTTAAGAGAGCATCCCTTTGGCAATAAATAGCGGTGTATTTATAGCAAATGATAGAGGATGGTTAACGGTGGTAGCCGATATAGGACTAAACGCGGACTTACTGATAAACCACCATAGCGCCTGATCCGCCACCGGAGTGGGCCGGACTCGGCTATCGGGCCGAAGGGGGTTGGGCCGCTGATGGGCCGAAGCCTGTTGGGCCCTGGGCTGCCGCGCTGCTCCCGGGCCGTAGGCTGGTGGGCCGCTGACGGGCTGAAGCCTGTTGGGCCGGGAGCGACGGTGCCGCTTACGGGCCGAGGGTTGTTGGTCCGCTGATGGGCCGAAGGCTCCCTGAGGGCCTTGTACTGCTGCTGCTGGGCTGAACGGGGTTTGGGCTTGTTTCAATGGGCCGAATCGGATTCTGCCTCATCACATAGCCCCCCACTCTTGTCTTCCTCAGTTCTGAGATGGCGAGAGTATAGCCCGAACCTAGTAGGAAAATGGCGCAACAGGTGTCTTACCCGAAGCTCTGTTCTTTTTCTTTGAGAAGAGGGTGCCCTCGGTCGGCCGAGGGCTAATCGGTTGCTTCATCTTTATTTAGAGTGGCGCCGAAGGCTCATGGCCCTTAAGGCGAAGGGCCGAGCCCTCTGACTCGCGCCAGGCTTCATTAAATGGACGGGATGGGCGTCGCCTCGCGAAGAAGCACGGGACACGCGTCGCGCATCCGGCCGCTCCGTCAAAAGCACAAAAGGATCCTGACCCTCGCGGGCCGCGGATCGCCTCGGCTCTCTGCCCGAGGCTCCACTCGGATTGCCGCCGCTCCCTTCTTCGGCACGCGGATCGGGACACGTGGCGGGCATCCGGGTGATCAGCCGAAGGGTCGGAGCGCTTTCGGCCGTTGATCGCTCTGCTTCAAGTCCCGGAGCCGGCCCGTCATCATTGCCGAAGGACGGTGCACGTGGCGGGCATCCGAGAGGAGTGGTGAGACGAAGGGGACGATCTCGGCCGTTGGCTTCGGCGGGAGGCGCTTCGGATGGAGCTTATAAATACAAGCCCTCAGCAGGCACTGTTCTTCTTCATGCTGCTGCGTCTGCGCTGCTCCTGCTATCACCCGAGCTCTCCCTCCTTTCCGGCGAAAGGCTAGCTCTCCGAAGGCGTCGTCCGAGCTTGCTGGCCATCGTGGGAGGATCTCCATCCCTCAGAGCGCCTCGTTGGTGGAGCTGGGTGGCTTGAGAGGCTGCGCTCGGTTCAGGAGAGATTTCCTCCCCCTTCCTGAGAGTAAGCCTTGACCTTCTTTCTCCCCTTCGCGACCTTATGGTCCGGAGTTCCTCTTCTAGTGAGATTACTCCTTCGGACGAGGAGTATACTCCTTCCCACTCTCCCAAATCTTCCCTGTCATCTCCCCTTACCCTGGACTCCCTCGCCTCTGTAATGTCTGAAGAGCCCGAGACTTCCGGGGCCGAGGGGTCCGAGGCTTCCGGGGCCGAGGCTGCCGGGGCCGAGGTTTCCGGGGCCGAGGCTTCCGGGGCCGAGGCTTCCGAGGAGGTCCGGAACCTGGGCCGGGCTTCCACCTCGGGACGTCGCCGTCCCGACACTGCCTCGGAAGCGTCCTGCGCCCTTTCGGATGAAGAGGTTAGCAACCTCGCTTCTTATTTCCAGCTTCCTTCCTGGACGACCCCTCACCGGCCTGGCTCCACCACCAGGGCCAACACTCCCCGCCCGGGTTCTTTCTCTATCTATGTAGATAGTTTCCAAGCGGGTTTTCGTCTTCCTCTTCCCACCTTCGTCATCAATCTTCTTTGCTTCTACGGGCTGGCCCCGTCTCAGCTTTTTCCCAACTCCTGGCGCACCGTATACGGTTTCTTGGCCGTTTTCGCCCGTATACGGATTACTCCTTCCATCAACGTCTTCCGCTACCTCTTTAAAATCCAGAGGCAGGGGAGATCCGAGTGGTATTGCTTCGTCCCTCGGGTCGGCCGAAGCATCTTCTCCGGGAAACCCTCGTCCATCCATGGCTGGAAGAAAAAATTCATCCTTATCTCTCTGCCGAAGAACGAGAAGGGTGTGTGGCCCTTTCCTACCGAATGAGCGCCGCTGGCCGCTGGCCTTTCGGATCCTCCCGCTCTGACCTCCATCCAGAGCACCCTCGTGGGCCATATCCAGATCAAGGCCCCGTACAACATCTGGGGGCTTCTCAATAACGCGGAGCGGCTGGTGAATGCCGGGATATGGCCGGACCCTAAGTTCGATCCGGAGCGGGCTTTTCCATACCTTCCTCCCGGGGAGACTCCGCGGGGCAGCGAAGGAAGTGCTGCCGCTCCTCCGGCCGAAGCTCCTCCGGCTGACGAGGCTGATGAAGTTTCGGCCGAGGGTAAGTCGGCTTTGAGTTTGCAACTGGTCGTTGTTTCGTTCTTAACACGTCTTCTCTTGCTTGCAGCAATGTCCGGGCTTGATGCCCTACTCGCCCGGATATCTGATCAGCGCGATCAAGGCCGGCAACCACCCCCGCAGGCGGCAGGCGGGTCTGGTCGAGGCGCAGGAGGTCCGAGGACTCGAGGAGGGGTTCCGAGGACTGCGGCCTCCACTGAGGGCCGTGCTGCCGCCGCCGCTCTCGAGAGGGAGCGAAAGACCAAGTTCGCCGCTCGAAGGGGCGGCCGACCGTCGAAGCGCCCCCGGGCGGAAGAGGCCGAAGAGGCGGAGCCGGCTCCGTTGATCAGGAGAAGTGCCGGGGCCCGAAGGGCTGCAAGGCTGGCGTCTCCCGAGATGCCGAGGGGCGACTCCCCTCCGGCCGTATCGGCAGGGGCAGAGGACGAAGGTGCCGGGTCGCAGGCGCCCCGAGCGCAGCGCGAGTGGTGGCACCCTGAACCGGGGATCTACAAGGACGAGAGCATGGAGGACTCGCAGACGTGCCTCCGTCTGCTCCGCAGCCTCACTCTCCCTTCGGCTTTCGAAGAGCTGAAGGACCACTCGGTCACCGACCTGGCGGCGATGAGCGCTCGGTTGGCGGTCCAGGTAAGAAGCTTTTGTGTGTGCTTCAACTTGGCTTTCCTTAGCTGTTCTTTGATTTTTTTCTGATCCTTGTCTGCTTTCGGTCCGCAGGACGCGGTAACGGGTAGTGTCCTGATTCACCATCAGGAGCTGCTCCGGATCAAGCTCCTGGAGGCCGAGGGGGAGTCGGCCTCGGCAGGTCCGGGTGAGGGCCCTTCGATGGGGCCTCGTATCGAGCCCATGATCGATGGGCTAGTAGCCGCGAACGCCCGGACGCGGGCGCAACTGGAGGAGAGGGCAGCAGAGGCCCGTGCTTCCGCCGAGGCCAAAGTGAAGGCCGAGCGGGAGAAGGAGAAGGCCGAGCGGGAGCTCGCTGCGGCTCAGACTGAGATCCGGGCCCTCAAGGCCTAGATCCAGGAAAAAGACTCCCGGCGGGCTTCGGAGAAACGCCGCCATGCTGAGGAGGTATCGGCTCTGAAGCAGGAGCTGGAGGAGGCGGCGGACTCGGCCGTAGCCGATTATAAGGCCAGCCCGGACTACGCCGAGGAGATAATCCAAGCTCAACTGCTAGCGGCCTCCTCGGTCTTCGACCTCGGGCTGGCCATCGCCCAGAAGGCCTGCCCGAGTGTTGACTTAACCCGGGTTGCTCTGCCGATGGGTGAGGAAGCCAAGGAGCTCCTATCTTGGTGGAAGGAGCTTATGGCCGAGAGGGCCTCGACCCCAGCTGTGCCCGGCGACGAAGCCGTACCTGCCGAGGAGGCCCCTGCCGAGGCTGCCCCTCCTGAGGCTGTGCAGATTGTCGATTCCCCCTCTCCCTCTCCAGGCCGAAACGCAGTCGAAGCGGAGGAGGAGGGGGTTGTCGAGGGCTGACACGAGGGCTCCCCCCGGTTTTTGTTTTTCTTCTTTTGTAAACCTGCGGCCAGGTGGATGACCGATTTTGTACTTCCCCTTTTATGAATACATGAAGTATTTCTGAATTTTACCTTGTGTCTTTGTGCATGATTGACCGAATCTGGCCTTTCAGAAGTCCGAGGTCCTGCCGTCGTTTGCTATAGTTTGCAAACCCGAGACCCGATGTAGGTTCGGATAGGGCGTTGACAGAATATCGCCAGTAGATACGGCCGGGGCCTTTGCTAATGTGGTTCATAAGATCCGAAGGGGTATCTCGCCGCCCTAGATGCGGTTCGTGTGGCCGAAGCCACTCCCGCTTCGTCTTATGCAGATTTAGAGATATATCTCGCCGCTCCCTGATCCGGATTACATGGCCGAAGCCATTCGTCGGATCGAGGTTTTTGGCGGACTTAGGAAGAACACCATGCCGCGTCCTGATCCGGTAATACATGGCCGAGCGCCATTCGTCGGATCAAAGGACCCACGGATTTAGAAGAACCATGCCGCGTCCTGATCCGGATTACATGGCCGAGCGGCATTCGTCGGATCAAAGGACCCGCGGATTTAGAAGAACCATGCCGCGTCCTGATCCGGATTACATGGCCGAGTGCCATTCGTCGGATCAAAGGACCCGCGGACTTAGAAGAATCATGCGGCGTCCTGATCCGGATTACATGGCCGAGCGCCATTCGTCGGATCAAAGGACCCGCGGACTTAGAAGAACCATGCCGCATCCTGATCCGGATTACATGGCCGAGCGCCATTCGTCGGATCAAAGGACCCACGGACTTTGAGAGAATACCACGCCGCTCCCGATACGGTTTGCATGGCCGAAGCCACTCCCGGTACGGTTTACACGGACTTAGAGAAAATACCATGCCGCGTTTTGATCCGGATTACATGGCCGAGCGCCATTCGTCGGATCAAAGGACCCGCGGATTTAGAAGAACCATGCCGTGCCCTGATCCGGATTACATGGCCGAGCGCCATTCGTCGGATCAAAGGACCCGCGGACTTAGAAGAACCATGCCGCGTCCTGATCCGGATTACATGGCCGAGCGCCATTCGTCGGATCAAAGGACCCACGGACTTTGAGAGAATACCATGCCGCTCTCGATACGGTTTGCATGGCCGAAGCCACTCCCGGTACGATTTACACGGACTTAGAGAAAATACCATGCCGCGTCTTGATCCGGATTACATGGCCGAGCGCCATTCGTCGGATCAAAGGACCCGCGGATTTAGAAGAACCATGCCGCGCCCTGATCCGGATTACATGGCCGAGCGCCATTCGTCGGATCAAAGGACCCGCAGACTTAGAAGAACCATGCCGCGTCCTGATCCGGATTACATGGCCGAGCGCCATTTGTCGGATCAAAGGACCCGCGAACTTAGAAGAACCATGCCGCGTCTTGACCCGGATTACATGGCCGAGCGCCATTCGTCGGATCAAAGGACCCACGGACTTAGAAGAAATCAGTGCCGCTCTGATTCGGTACGCATGGCCGGAGCCACTCCGAATCAGGTTGCCGCGGACTTTTGCTGAGCAATCCGTGCCGCTCTGATTCGGTACGCATGGCCGGAGCCACTCCGAATTAGGTTGTTGCGGACTTTTGCTGAGAAATATTGCTAGACAATTTTTTCAAAGAATAGTCTTTCTCTATGTCTCCTGGCTAAATTCCAGGTTAATTTACATAAAGTGCCGAAGGTACCCCGTACTTTAGACTAGGGGGATGCGTGTCGAAGGGGTCGCTAATCCGTGAGCCCCTCGGTTACTTCCGTTTACAGACACTCCAGTCGTTTTTAGGGGAACTCTTCAGATGTTTGCCTTCCTGCTCCGAGGTCCTCCGGTTACGCCTCCGTCGAGGCCGTTTCTACTGGTAGTGGCAGTTGGCCTGCTCTGACGAGTCGATCTATCTCCTCTCGGAGTTGCCGGCATTCATCAGTCGTATGGCCGGTCTCCTGATGGTATTCACAATATTTGCTAGGGTCCCTTCGGCGAGGATCAGTTTTTATGCGTTGAGGCTGCCGGAGCATATGCTTTACCTCCGTAAGCATTTGGGAAGGGGGAGCAGGTAGCGATAAGTGCCGTGGCTGCGGGCCCCGTTTCCTGCCTCGGACCCACTCCCTTTGACATCGCCTACACAGTAGCTCTTGACTCGCGGGTTGAGGGTGAGCCGCTGGAAGGGCAGGTGGTGCCGCAGGCTCGTCGTTCACCGAAACGGCCTCGTCGCCGAAGACTTGCGAAGATGCAGGCCGTGGCTCCTCGTTCTGTGCAGGGTGAAAGGGAGGTGCTTGATGGGGGAGTTGGCTCAATACCCCCATGTACTGGGCCATGGCAGATACCATGTTTGCCAAAGATGTGACAGTGGCAGTTAGTGCGGTCATTTGTTGCTGAAGTTCCTTTATCCGGTTGTCTACAGCTGTGGACCCTGGCGTGACTAGCCATACCGCGCTCAAGGGGGCGGATGGAGTGCCTTCGGACAGTGGTAACTGCGCTGAGGCTTCCCGTTCCTCTGTTTCGCTTTGACCAGATCGTCGGTTTATAAGTCGTTGAGACATGACTTGTTTGTTGGTTTCCCACAGACGGCGCCACGTGATGTAGCCGAAGCTATCACGACCGGATTCCGAAGTCGGAATCCGAAGAGAAGGATCCGGAGCTGGGTCGGATCGGTGTTCAGAGGTCCGACGGGGATCCGGAAGACGAAGGATGCAGAGGCGAAGCCGAAGGTCCGAGGGCTGACTCGCTCCGGGAAGTCGGGGCCGAAGCTCCTTCGGCGGACGAAGGGGCGGCGCGAGGCCGAGTCTCCTCAGTCGCGGGGGCAACCGGCGCACGGCGTCGAGACCAGGGAGAGGAGTCCGAGGTCGGCGGTCGAGACCGACTCGGGAAGGTCGGCGATGATTCGAACCGAGCTCCTGCAGGAGGGAAAGAAGAAGAAAACCGGTCAGCAGGAGTCCCGGGCTTCGGCCCTAAGGAACCCCCTCCAACGGTCAAGTTAGCTCCTGAAGAAGATTCGATTCAGAAGGCAAAGAATAGCTCTAATGCTTTCGGACTGTAGTCCTTTAGGGTCTCGGAGGCTTAAGAGAGCATCCTTTTGGCAATAAATAGCGGTGTATTTATAGCAAATGATAGAGGATGGTTAACGGTGGTAGCCGATATAGGACTAAACGCGGACTTACTGATAAACCGCCATAGCGCCTGATCCGCCACCGGAGTGGGCCGGACTCGGCTATCGGGCCGAAGGGGGTTGGGCTGAAACCTGTTGGGCCCTGGGCTGCCGCGCTGCTCCCGGGCCGTAGGCTGGTGGGTCGCTGACGGGCTGAAGTCTGTTGGGCCGAGAGCGACGGTGCCGCTTACGGGCCGAGGGCTGTTGGGCCGCTGATGGGCCGAAGGCTCCCTGAAGGCCTTGTACTGCTGCTGCTGGGCTGAACGGGGTTTGGACTTATTTCAATGGGCCGAATCGGATTCTGCCTCATCACTTGGCATTGCCATAACCTTTCCTCCTTCCAAAGGAACGTAGGAGATGACCCCATGTGGGGGGCGAAGGAATTATCCTTGCAGCTACGACGACTGCAAAGACACCACAAAAATAAGAGAGGAGATCCGTTTAATATATGAAATTCAACAGTATTGAAAGGAGAAAGAGGCTAAACATTACAAAAATTCCTTCATATGAATTTAAAAGTTGGCAAATATCTAGACCTCCCCCTCTCAAGACTATTGGACTCCAGTTCAAATGTGTACAAATATCTACTAAAAAAAGATCTCTTCTCGAAAATAAAATAAAAATACAACAAATAATGAATTGTATCCTACCTAGTTTCACGTGCGAACGTACAAAGACGAAACTATGCAGACTCCCGTTTACATATTTATTTATTTACGTTCACCTCTACACGTCAGCAACTTTGCAAGAATCCAAGAACTCGACCTGCTCACCATCCTCTCGACCTCGCGCACGAAGCAGCAAGCGCTTTCCCACCCACAAAAATCCCTTCACAACCCTGACCACGCCCGTCGCCACCGTCGCATTGCTCACCATCCAGAGGACAAAGCCGTGCCACCTTCTGGCCACCGGCGGCCCTCCCTCCAACCCTACGGTCCCTACCGCCACGGCGAGGAGCCCGTCGACCTCGTTCGCCAGCGTCCACAGCCACAGCGCGCTGAACGCGGCGCCCACGGCCACCCTGTCGTCGCGCCCCTCGCAGCTGGTCGGCGCCCGGAAGACGGCGTCGTCGACGACGGGCCTCACGAAGGTCCGCACCCAGAAGAGCGTGGCCTCGTGGGCGCCGAGGAAGAAGGCGGCGCGCTGGGGCCACGTCGCGCTGGGGACGCCGGCGCGGCCGCAGGCGGGCTCGACCCCCGCCGCGATGGCCGCCTCGACTCCCAGGCCAACGCAGAGCTGGAAGACGCAGAGGAAGGCCCACGCGAGGCCCGTGCAGACCCCAGCGCTGGCGTCGCTTCCGTCCTCCCCGCCGAGGACCGCGGTCAGGAGGGTAGCGACGGATATGCCGGAGAGGAGGGAGAGTAGCAGGAGGAGGTCGGCGCGCAGGAAGGTGGAGGCGGGAAAGGGGAGGCGGTGCAGCGGGCTGGCGGTCAGTCGGGCCAGCAAGAGGAAGGCGAGGGGGAGGAGGAGGGCGAGGATGACGAGGCTGAGCTTGTGGAGATAACGAGCTAGCGAGGATTCGGCGGTGGGGGACCCTCCCTCTCCCTGTGTCTCCACTTCTTTGCTCATCTCTTTGCAACTCTCTCTCTCTCCAACAAACGAGCTGCAGAATGCAGAGAGTAAGAACTTGCACCCCTCCCCTTCCTCTCTCCCGCTCTCTTTCTATATATATCTGAAGAATGCAAAGAGGAAGAACTTGCACCTCTCTCTCTTTCCCGCTCTCTGTCTCGATCGATGCAGGGGTGTACACATAGAATTGTCTCATATATATTTTGTATGTATGGATGGATGGATGAGGGTGTGGGATGCACGACTGCGTCGTCAGTCGTCGGTAGGCCGTGTGTGTGTCTTAAATTTAATTCTTTGGCCGGACCACTGTGTGCATGCAGCGCAGTTTCCATCATCAAGGCACACATGCGTGCCTCTCTTAGCTCACGTTTGGAAGAATACTCGTAATCGTGTAGCCTGGTTTCCTCCCCGGCTCGGCTGCAGATCGGAATATCTGGCGGACGTTGGATCATCCGTCGCTGTCATACAAGGCTCCGTAATTGATATATTTAAACTTTAACCCCTCCACTTGTAGCGTATTTACAAAAGACCCTCTAATATAACTATTTATTTATAAGTCCTCACAATTTCTTGTGAATTGGTTAAAGATCCTTGAATGTTACAAAAAAACTCTCGAGAGTGTTATTGAAAAGTCCTTCCAAAGGATTTTTTTTTTTTGTAAAAAATTGAAATTGTGAAGACTTATTTGTAAATAATCAGATTTGGAAGCTTGATAGTTTTGGAGGGTTGAAAATTGAAAATCCCTAATTTTTTGTACATAGCAAGGTGCCAAGGGCTATGGATAAAACTTTTTTTTTTAATTGGAGTTATAATTCCACCTAATTAGACGAGAAATCGAAATATACTTATCATTCGAAGAAGTAATTCTACGGACCAAAATAAATATCCCAATTTTTTTTTTAAGCTCTAACTATGAATGGAACCTGAGACCTCCCAATTGGAAGACAAGAGGTGAACCAACTAAACTAGACAGCTGATTTAGAACAATGGATACAAACAAAGTCCTACATAGAAGTATGCTTAATTAGGTCGACTTGTCTTTGATCTTAAATGATATAGTTAGGCGTAAACTCATTTTTCATCATAAACTTAGTTTAAATGGTAAAAGAAAAACAAGTTTATCATAAACTTATTTGAATTTATCACAAACTCAAAACCTCCCAATAGACGTGCTTTCCGTAAGCATACTTGGAGGCACTTTTTGTTAGGGGCTGTCTCAAATTCATCATGAATTCAATCGCATTTACACAAAACGAGCAAACATGACTCTCAAATTTATCATAACCTCAATTACATTTATGCAGAACGAGCAAACATGACTTACAACAAATATATTTCTGAGAAATAAATTTATAATAAATACATCTACTATAATTCCATCCAAGTTTGGTTAAGTTTCGTCTGGAAAGGGCCTTAAATTCACATGACTCTGCGTATCAGCCAATAATTATAGTGTGTGAAAAGTTCAGAGAAGAAAGCATTCCCCGGAGAACGGAATCATATGGAGGAATGAAGCACAAATCATGATCAGTTTTATCAATAAAGAGACGATGACAGACACCAGTGTTATCTCATAACGACAAGGGAAAGTGAGATCTTCTTTACCATATCTTCGCACGTGACAAGCGATAACCCTTTGTTGCAAAGAAGTTTAATGGATCACTTACGAGAAACTTGTTTCTTCCACGAGAATCCAAAACTAGATTCGTCAGAGAGGAGGTTCACTTCTTTGGAAGAGAGCACACGATACCCTAAATCCAACATACCTCCACCCACCAAACAAGCTTATCTTGGAATAAAAAAAATCTCTAAAAAGACACTGATACTTGAAACACCCAACAAATCCAAATTGACACGTGCAATGCAATAGGGAGACACTTTGGTCTTTAAGAACTTTGTTTCGGTGTTTGCCAACGGTATTCGTAAACCATTTTCCTTAAAAAATGCAAGGACAAACTATGATCCAACCGAAAAAATCCACTCTCACAGGGTGCACTCGTACGTGTCAGTTTTCATTAGACGTGATGTAGCCGAAGCTATCACGACTGGATTCCGAAGCCGGAATCCGAAGAGAGGGATCCGGTGCTGGGTCGGATCGGTGTTCAAGGGCCCGACGGAGATCCGGAAGACGAAAGACGCAGAGGCGGAGCCGAGAGGTCCGAAGGCTGGCTCGCTCCGGGAGGTCGGGGCCGAGGCTCTTCCGGTGGACGAAGGGACGGCACGAGGCCGAGGATCCCCTGTTGCAAGAGCAGCCGGCGCACGGCGTCGAGACCAGGGAGAGGAGTCCAAGGTCGGCGGCCGAGACCGACTCGGGAAGGTCGGCGATGATTCGAACCGAGCTCCTGCAGGAGGGAAAGAAGAAGAAAACCAGTCAGCAGGAGTCCCGGGCTTCAGCCCTGGGGAACCCCCTCCGACGGTCAAGTTAGCTCCTGAAGAAGATTCGATTCAGAAGGCTAAGAGAGCAGCTTTAATGCTTCTTGGACCGTAGTCCTTAAGGGTCTCGAAGGCTTGAGGAAGTATCCTTTGGGCAATAAATAGCGGTGTATTTATAGCAAATGATAGCAGATGGTTAACGGTGGCAGCCGATATAGGACTAAATGAGGGCTTACTGATAAACCGCCATAGTGTCTGATCCGCCACCGGAGTGGGCCGGATTCGGCTACCGGGCCGAAGGGGGTTGGACCGCTGATGGGCCGAAGCCTGTTGGGCCCTGGGCTGCCGCGCTGTTCCCGGGCCGTTGGCTGGTGGGCCGCTGACGGGCTGAAGCCTGTTGGGCCGGGAGCGACGGTGCCGCTAACGGGCCGAGGGCTGCTGGGTCGCTGATGGGCCGAAGGCTCCCGGAGGGCCTGGTGCTACTGCTGTTGGGCTGAACGGGGTTTGGGCTTGCTTTAATGGGCCGAATCGGATTCTGCCTCATCACATAGCCCCCCACTCTTGTCTTCCTCAGTTCTGAGATGGCGAGAGTATAGTCCAAAGCTGGCAGAAGGATAGCGTCACATGTGTCTTACCCGAAGCTTTGTTCTTTTTTCACCGGGAAGAGGGTGCCCTCGGTCGGCCGAGAGCTATGCGGTGGCTTCGTCTTCGCTCGGAGTGGCAACGAAGGCTCAAAACTCAGAAGCCGAAGAGCCGAGCCCTCTGACTCGTGTCAGGCTTCATTAAATGGACGGAATGGGCGTCGCCTCGCGAGGAAGCACGGGACACGCGTCGCGCATCCGGCCGCTCCGTCAAAAACACAAAAGGATCCTGACCGCTCGCGGGTCGCGGATCGCCTCGGCTCTCTGCCCGAGGCTCCACTCGGATTGCCGCCGCTCCCTTCGTTGGCACGCGGATCGGGACACGTGGCGGGCATCCGGGTGATTAGCCGAAGGGTCGGAGCGCTCTCGGCCGTTGATCGCTCTGCTGCAAGTCCCGGAGCCGGCCCGTCATCATTGCCGAAGGACGGTGCACGTGGCGGGCATCCGAGAGGAGCGAGGGGACGAGAAGGGTGATCTCGGCCGTTGGCTTCGGCGGGAGGCGCTTCGGATGGGGCTTATAAATACCAGCCCTCAGCAGGGCACTGTTCTTCTTCCTGCTGCTGCGCTGGCGTTTCCCCTGCGATCACCCGAGTTCTCCCTCCTTCTCCGGCGAAAGGCTAGCTTCCTGAAGGCTTCGTCCGAGCTCGCCGGCCACCGTGGGAGGATCTCCATTCCTCAGAGCACATCGCCGGTGGAGCTGGGTGGCCTAAGAAGCTGCGCTCGGCTCAGGAGAGATTTCCTCTCCCTTCCTGCGAGTAAGCTTTGACCTTCTTCCTCCCCTTCGCGGCCTTATGGTCCGGAGTCCTTCCAGTGAGATTACTCCTTCGGACGAGGAGTATACTCCTTCCCACTCTCCGAAATCTTCTCTGTCAGATCCCCTCACCTCGGATTCCCTTTCTTCCGCAATGTCTGAAGAACCTGAGAACTCTGGGACTGAGGGGTCTGAGGTTTCCGGGGCCGAGGTCTCCGGGGCCGAGGCTTCCGGGGCCGAGGCTACCCAGGAAGTCCGGGACCCAGGCCAAGCTTCTACTTCGAGACGCCGTCGTCCCGACATTGCTTCGGAAGCATCCTGCGCCCTTTCGGACGTAGAGGTGAGGAACCTTGTTTCCTACTTCCAGCTTCCTTCCTGGACGACCCCTCATCGGCCTGACTCCGCCACCAGGGCCAACACTCTCCGCCCGGGTTCCTTCTCCATCTATGTTGATAGCTTCGAGGCGGGCTTCCGTCTTCCTCTCCCCACCTTTGTCATTAACCTCCTTAGCTTCTACGGGCTGGCCCCGTCTCAGCTCTTTCCCAATTCTTGGCGCACCGTATACGGTTTTTTGAGCGTTTTCGCTCGTATACGGATCAACCCTTCTATCAACGTCTTCCGCTACCTCTTCAAAATCCAAAGGCAGGGGAAGTCCGAGTGGTACTGCTTCGTCCCTCGGGTCGGCCGAAGCATATTCTCCGAGAAGCCCTCGTCCATCCACGGTTGGAAGAGGAAGTTCATCTTCATCTCCCTGCCGGAGAACGAGAAGGGCGTGTTGCCCTTTCCCACCGAATGGGCGCCGCTGGCCGCTCGGACCCTCCTGCCCTGACCCCCGTACAGAGCACTCTCGTGGACCATGTCCAGGTCATGGCCCCGTACGACATCTGGGGGCTCCTCAGCACGTCAGAGCGGCTGGTGAACGCCGGGGTGTGGCCGGATCCCCGGTCCGATCCGGTGCGGGCCTTCCCTTACCTTCCTCCCGTGGAGACTCCGCAGGGCCGTGGAGGAAGGGCTGCCGCTCCTCCGGCCGAAGCTCTTCCGGCTGAGGATGCTGATGAAGTTTCGGCCGAGGGTAAGTCGGCTTTGATTTTGTACTTGCTCGCCGTTTTGTTTCTAACATGTTCTTCTTGCTTGCAGCAATGGCCGAGCTCGACGCCCTCCTCGCCCGGATATCCGACCAGCGCGTTCCCGGCCGAGCATCGGCTTCGCAGGCGGCAGGCGGATCCGGCCGAGGTGCTGGAGCTCCGAGGACCCGAGGCGGGGTCCCAAGGACCGCGGCCTCCGCCGAGGGCCGTGCTGCCGCTGCCGCTCTCGAGAGGGAGCAGAAGACCAAGTTCGCCGCTCGAAGGGGCGGCCGAGCGTCGAAGCGCCCCCGGGCAGAGGAGGCCGAAGAGGCGGAGCCGGCTCCGCTGATCAGGAGGAGCGCCGTGGCCCGAAGGGCCACAAGGCTGGCGTCTCCCGAGGCGCCGAGGGGCGACTCCCCTCCGGCCGTATCGGCAGGGGCCGGGGACGAAGGCGCCGGGTCGCAGGCGCCCCGGGCGCGACGCGAGTGGTGGCACCCCGAGCCGGGGGTGTACAAGGACGAGAGCATGGAGGACTCGCAGACGTGCCTCCGCCTGCTCAGCAGCCTCACTCTCCCTTCAGCCTTCGAAGAGCTGAAGGATCATTCGGTCACCGACCTGGCGGCGATGAGCGCTCGGTTGGCGGTCCAGGTAGGAAGTCTGAATGCGTTTCAACTTAGCCTTCCTTAGCTGTCTTTTGATTTATCTTCTCTGATCCTTGTCTGCTTTCGGTCCGCAGGCTGCGGTGACGGGTAGCGTCCTGATGCACCATCAGGAGCTGCTCCGACTCAAGCTCCTGGAGGCCGAGGGGGAGCCGGCCGGTTCGGGTGAGGGCACTTCAGTGGTGCCCCGTATTGAGCCCTTAGTCGATGGGCTTGTAACCGCGAGCGCCCGGACGCGGGCGCAGCTGGAGGAGAGGGCAGTAGAGGCCCGTGCTTCCGCCGAGGCCAAGGAAAAAGCCGAGCGGGAGAAGGAGAAGGCCGAGCGCGAGCTCGCTGCGGCCCAGACTGAGATCCGGACCCTCAAGGCCCAGAGCCAGGACAAGGACTCCCGGCGGGCTTCGGAGAAGCGCCGCCATGCCGATGAGGTATCGGCGCTGAAGCAGGAGCTGGAGGAGGCGGCGGACTCGGCCGTAGCCGATTACAAGGCCAGCTCAGACTACGCCGAAGAGATCCTCCAAGCTCAACTGCGTGCGTCTTCCTCGGTCTTCGACCTCGGGCTGGCTGTCGCCCAGAGGGCCTGCCCGAGCGTTGACTTGACCGGGGTCGCCCTACCGATGGGCGAGGAGGCCAGGGAGCTTCTATCCTGGTGGAGGGATCTTATGGCCGAGAGGGCCTCGCCTCCAGCTCCGGATGACGAAGCCTTGGTTGCCGAGGAGGCCCCCGGGGAGACTGCCGCTCCTGAAGTTGTGCAGATCGTCGACTCCCCCTCTCCCTCTCCTGGCCAAAACGTCGCCGAAGCGGAGGAGGAAAGGGTCGTCGAAGGCTGATACGAGGGCTCCCCTTGGTTTTTGTTTTTCCACTCTTGTAAGCCTTCGGCCAGGCAGACGGCCGATTTTGTACTTCCCCTTCTGTGAATATAGGAAGTATTTCTTGAGTTTTGCCTCAATTGTCTTCCGTATGACTTGACTGGATCTGGCCTCTCTGAAATCCGAGATCCTTTTGTCGTTCGCTATAGTTCGCGAAGCCGAGACCCGATGTAGGTTCGGATAGGGCGTTGATAAAATATCGCCAGCAGATACGGCTGCTTTAGATGTGGTTCGTGTGGCCGAAGCCACTCCCGCTTCGTCTTATGCAGACTTAGAGAATACCATGTCGCGTCCTGGTCCGCATTACATGGCCGAAGCCATTCGTCGGATCGAAGGACTCGCGGATTTTAAGAGAACCATGCCGCTCCCGGTACGGTTTGCATGGCCGAAGCCACTCCCGATACGGTTTACACGGACTTAGAGAAAACCATGCCGCGTCCTGATCCAGATTACATGGCCGAAGCCATTCGTCGGATCGAAGGACTCGCGGACTTTAAGAGAACCATGCCGCTCCCGGTACGGTTTGCATGGCCGAAGCCACTCCCGATACGGTTTATACGGACTTAGAGAAAACCATGCCGCGTCCTGATCCGGATTACATGGCCGAAGCCATTCGTCGGATCGAAAGACTCGCGGACTTTAAGAGAACTATGCCGCTCCCGGTACGGTTTGCATGGCCGAAGCCACTCCCGATACGGTTTACACGGACTTAGAGAAAACCATGCCGCGTCCTGATCCGGATTACATGGCCGAAGCCATTCGTCGGATCGAAGGACTCGCGGACTTTAAG
Source organism: Zantedeschia hybrid cultivar (assembly GCA_030544215.1). Taxonomy (NCBI): domain Eukaryota; kingdom Viridiplantae; phylum Streptophyta; class Magnoliopsida; order Alismatales; family Araceae; genus Zantedeschia; species Zantedeschia hybrid cultivar. The sequence continues at coordinate 25,362,459 of JARZZO010000005.1, read as the reverse complement.
AGAACCATGCCGCTCCCGGTACGGTTTGCATGGCCGAAGCCACTCCCGATACGGTTTACACGGACTTAGAGAAAACCATGCCGCGTCCTGATCCGGATTACATGGCCGAAGCCATTCGTTGGATCGAAGGACTCGCGGACTTTAAGAGAACCATGCCGCTCCCGGTACGGTTTGCATGGCCGAAGCCACTCCCGATACGGTTTACACGGACTTAGAGAAAACCATGCCGCATCCTGATCCGGATTACATGGCCGAAGCCATTCGTCGGATCGAAGGACTCGCGGACTTTAAGAGAACCATGCCTCTCTCGATACGGTTTGCATGGCCGAAGCCACTCCCGATACGGTTTACACGGACTTAGAGAAAATAGCAACAAGTTTCCTGAACAAGAGAGTTCTTTATTCATACCCTCCGGCTGAAAGCCTGGGGAGAGGTGACTTACATATAATAACGCCGAAGGCGCTCTACATTCCAGGTGCGAGGAAGAGGTTGGCCCGAAAGGGTCTCCAACCGGTAAGCTCCACGTCTGATCACCTCCCTGACCCGATAGGGCCCCTCCCAGTTGGGGGCAAGCTTTCCTGAGGCTTCGGCTGGTTTGGAAGCATGAGCGTTCCTCAACACGAGGCTCCCTACTTCAAAGCTTCGGGGCTTTATTCGAGTGTTGTGGTACTTGGCCATGCGCTGTTGATAAGCCGCCAGCCGGATACGAGCCTTGTCTCGGGTCTCTTCGATGAGGTTCAGGTGGTCTTTCAAGCCTTCCTCGTTGGCCTCCGGACTGTAAGCAACGACCCTGGGAGAGAGAAGGCCGATTTCCACCGGAATAACGGCCTCTATCCCGTAGGCCATGCGAAAGGGAGTTTCGCCGGTGGGGGTTCGGCTTGTCGTCCGATAGGCCCACAGGACACTTGGCAGCTCCTCTACCCATCGGCCTTTAGCTTCGCCGAGGCGGGTTTTCAATCCCTGCAGCAGGCTTCGGTTGGTGACTTCGACTTGGCCGTTTGCTCGAGGATGCGCCACCGAAGTGAATTTGTGAAGTATGCCGAAGCTGGCGCAGTTGTCGCTGAATCGTCGGCTGTCGAACTGCTTTCCATTGTCAGAAATGATGGCCCGAGGGATGCCGAACCGGCAAATGATGGACTTCCACACGAAGCTCCAAGCATTGCTATCGGTTATTGACGCGAGGGGTTCGGCTTCGACCCACTTAGTGAAATAGTCTGCCGCCACGATGAGGAATTTCCTTTGGCCGGTGGCGACGGGAAAAGGTCCCAGGAGGTCGATTCCCTATTGGGCGAAAGGCCAGGGATCGGACAAGGGGGTCAGAAGGGTGGCTGCCTGGTGAATGAGGGAGCTGAACCTCTGGCACTGGTCACAGCGCAGTACGAGGGCTAAAGCGTCCTCTCGGAGTGTTGGCCACCAGTAGCCTTGCCTCAAGAGCTTGTGAGCCAGGGCCCTTCCTCCCGCATGCGCCCCGCACACCCCTTCATGGACTTCTCTTGTGGCGTAGTCGGCTTCAGCCGGGCCGAGGCACCGCAGCAGTGGTCGGCCAAAGGATTTCTTGTACAGCGCCCCGTCCAGAAGGAGGAAGTGAGCTGAGCGCTGCCGAATGTGCTTCGCCTCCCTCGGATCTGGTGGGACTTCTCCTCGGAGAAGAAAGGCGACGAGGGGAGTCATCCACGTCTCGGCCTCGACCTCAGTGACTAGCATGGCTTCGGGTTCGCCGAGGCTTGGTTCGGCGAGCTCCTCGACGAGGATCATTCGACTTCCTCCCCCGTCTTGTGTTGACGCCAGCCGGGAAAGTGCGTTGGCTCGGGTATTCTCGGCTCTTGGGATCCTCACGATTTCATAAGAGTCGAATTGGGCGAGGATTTTCCGAGTCACCTGGAGATAAGACGCCATCATTGCGTCCCGAGCCTCGTACTCCCCGGAGATGTGGCTGGCGATCAACTGAGAATCGCTGAAGGCTTTCAAGTTCCGGGCGCCGAGCTTCTTCGCGGCCCGGAGGCCGGAGATGAGAGCTTCGTACTCGGCGGCATTGTTGGTTGCTGGGAAGGAGAAGCGCAGGGCGTACTCCGTGACGACCCCTTCGGACGATGTCAGGATCCATCCGGCGCCGCTGCCCGTGGAGCACGCGGAGCCGTCCACGAAGAGTCGCCATTCGTCTGCCGGCGCAGGAGCCGAAGTAGCCTCAGCTTCGACCACGTCGGGTGCCGGCTGAGGTGCCGAGGAGGCGCCCGGGGTAAGTTCGGCGATGAAGTCCGCCAGCGCCTGGGCTTTTATTGCTACCCGGGGGGCGTAGGAGATGTCGAACTCTCCTAGCTCGATCGCCCATTTCGCCAGCCTGCCGGACACCTCCGGCCGGGAGAGAATTTGCCTTAGGGGCTGGTCGGTGAGGACTTTCACGGAATGGGCCAGAAAGTAAGGCCGGAGCCTCCTCGCGGACGAGACGAGGGCCAGAGCCAGCTTCTCCAGGGCAAGATACCGGAGTTCTGCTCCTTGAAGGGCTCGGCTGGTATAGTAAACTGGCTTCTGAATGCCATCTTGTTCTCGGACGAGGACGGCGCTGAGAGCCGTCTCGGAGACTGCAAGGTACAAGCTCAGGGGTTCCCTGGGAACCGGCTTAGACAAGATGGGGACTTGGGAGAGGTAGACCTTCAGCTGATTGAAGGCTGCCTGGCACTCCTCCGTCCAGTCGAAGTTGTTGGCCTTCTTCAGCAGCTTGAAGAAGGGGAAACAGTAGTCTGCCGCCCTAGACATGAAGCGGCTCAGGGCTGCGATCCTCCCGTTCAGCTTCTGTACCTCTCGGAGGTTTGCCGGGGGGCGCATCTACATGATCGCCGCAACCTTCTCGGGATTAGCCTCCACCCCTCGGTGAGTGACCATGTAGCCGAGGAACTTCCCGGAGGCTACCCCGAAGGCGCACTTGGCCGGGTTCAGCTTCATCTTATACCGCCTAAGGGCGGAGAAAGTCTCGGCCAGGTCGGCCAAATGCTCTGTAGCAACGCGGCTCTTGACCAACATGTCGTCTATATAGACCTCCATGTTTCGGCCGAGCTGTGGGGCGAATACTTTGTTGACCAGGCGTTGATATGTCGCGCCGGCGTTCTTCAGACCGAAGGGCATTCGGGTATAACAGTACAGGCCCAAATCGGTCGTGAAGCTGGTCTTGCTCTCATCATCCGGATGCATCCGGATCTGGTGGTAGCCTGAGTAGGCGTCGAGGAAGCTTAAAAGCTCATGGCCGGAAGTCGCGTCCACCACCTGGTCTATCCGAGGCAGCGGAAAGCTGTCCATCGGACAGGCCTTGTTGAGGTTGGTGAAGTCCACGCACATACGCCATTTTCCATCTTTCTTTGGTACCATGACCACGTTGGCGATCCAGTCCGGATGATGCACCTCTCGGAGGTGTCCGGCGTCCAGCCCCTTCTGTACTTCGGCTTGGATGGCGGCCCTCCTTTCCTGATTGAAGGTGCGCCGCTTCTGCTTTACCGGGGGCTGGTCGGGATCGGTATGGAGTCGGTGCTCTGCTACCTCCGGGTCAACCCCGGGCATGTCTGCCGGAGACCAGGCGAAGACGTCGAGATTCTTTTTCAAGAACTCGGTAAGCTTCTCTGCTTCAATCTCTCCTAGGCCGGAGCCTATCATCAGTACTCGTCCTTTGCCTCCCGGAATAGGGACGGCGAGGAGTGCTTCTCCCGGAGATGCCTCGGCCGATGATTCGATCGTAAGGGCTTCGGCTGCGGTCTTCCCTTTGACCGAAATTATGTAGCACTGCCGGGCTACTTCTTGATTCCCTTTGGCCTCGCCTATTCCATGGCTGGTATGAAACTTCAGCTTCTGATGGAAGGACGAAGGCACGGCTCCGACCCCGCCGATGAGCCTTCGGCCGAATATGACGTTGTAGGCTGAATCGATCTTTACAACGGCAAAGTCCGTTTCAACGGTTAATTGCCGGGGGGCGGAGCCTAAGGTTACAGGAAGTCGGACAATGCCCTCTACTCGGCAGGGCGAGCCGTTAAAACCGAAGAGGGGGCCCCGGTGAGGCTTCATATTAGCCTCACTCAATCCCATTTTTTCAAAACAGTCATAAAACAAGATGTTTGGGGCACTTCCATTATCCACAAAGATTCTATGTACATCATAGCTATTTATTACAGCATTGACGACGAGGGCGTCATCATGAGGGACCTGAACATCAGTCAGGTCCTCGGCGCCGAAGGTGATGTCTTCCAGACGAGGCCGCTTCGGTTCGCCGTCAACCGCCGCTACGGTGCTGTGTTGCCGCGGCCTTGATCCTTCCCCCGGCCCTCCGGATATCATCATGATAGACCCAGAGTTGGGTCTTTGGTGGGATGACTCTACCGGGGCCGAGGTAACCTTTGGCGGAGGAGCGGCTTCTATCGCCGGGGGTTGTTGTTGCCTGGACGCTGCAGGGACGTCCCGGTTCTGTTGCGGCGGCTGCTCCCGTCGGTACTGCGGCAATCTCCCCTCCCGGATGATGCGGTCAATCTCCTCCCGAAGCTGCCGGCACTCATCCGTCGTGTGACCGATCTCCTGGTGATATTCACAGTATCTGCCGGGGTCCCTTCGGCGAGGATCGGTCTTGATGCGATCAGGTCGCCGGAGCATGCCCTTCACCTCCATGAGCATCCGGGAAGGGGGAGCAGGTAAGGGCAGGTACCGTGGCTGCGGGTCCCGTCGCCTTTCCCTGTCCCAGTCCTCCCGGCGATATCGCTTTCGGGAGGGCTCTTGGTCCTCTGGCCGAGGTCGGACCACCTGGGGAGCAGGTGCCGAGGTGGCTTCGGCAGCGCTTTTACCCCTGGACAACATCAGGGCCTCCCGGTTGATGTATTTATGGGTCCGGGCCACGAGGTCCTAGAAGGTAGGGGGATGACGCTTCCCAATGGAGCCGAGGAGCCCCTCGTCCCGGCACCCGCTGATCACGGCTGAGACCGCGATCGAGCTATCGAGGTTCGGGATTTGGGCGGCCTCGGTCCGGAACTTGGTGAAGTACTCCTGGAGAGTTTCGGTGGGGCCTTGCCGGATGGCCAGCAAGCTGGCGGAGGTTTTGCATTGCCGGGTGGCATCATAGAACTGGTCGATGAACAACTGGCCCAACTGGACTAGGGAGTGGATGGAGTTGGGGGCCAGTGTCTCGAACCAGGTGAGGGCGATTTTTTCAAGGGTGAGGGGGAAAAGACGGCAGCGGACTGCCTCGGAAATCCCTCGGACCCGGAAGTAGGCGTTGAATCTCTGGAAATGACAGACCGGATTTGTCATTCCGTCGTAGAGAGGGCCCTTCGGCAGCTTGAAGTTGGGGGGCACCTCGGTGGCCAGGAGCTCCGCCGTAAATGAGGTCTGCTTCAGGATGCTGCTGGCGAGAGGCGCCCCGTGAGGCCGAGACACCATCTGCTGCATCTCTTTGCGCATCGCCGTCAGCCGCCGGTCCAGGTCCGGAGCAGTCGAGGTGGCGACGGATTGTCCTCCGGTCCGGGCCGAACGGTACTCCGACGAAGCATAATCTTGCTCCGTCAGACGATCGGCGCGGGGAGCTCGGGCAGGTAGCGCCGAGGGCTCGCTGCGCGTCGCCGCGGTTTCGTTGGGGGAAACCGGTGTAGGCGCCGGCCGGAACCGGGCATCTTGTACTGGGTAGAGTGAGGGGAGCGGTGCTTGCTGAAGAAGCTGTCCCATCAGTCCCATGCGCTGGGCGATGACGGATACCATCTCCTGAAGAGGCGCTAGGGACGTGACGGCAGCGGCCAGCGTTGCCATTTGCTGCTGGAGCACCCCCACTCGGTCTTCCGAGCCGAGAGACTCCGGTATGGTTGGCAGTGGCAGGTTCGGCGGGGCAGAAAGAGCACCTTCGGAAGGCAGCATCTGCGCCGAGGCCTCCCGTGCTTCTGCTTCGGTTTGTCCGGATCGTCGGGTCACAGGTCGCTGAGACATGACTTGTTTTGTTGGATTCCCACAGACGGCGCCACGTGATGTAGCCGAAGCTATCACGACCGGATTCCGAAGCCGGAATCCGAAGAGAGGGATCCGGTGCTGAGTCGGATCGGTGTTCAAGGGCCCGACGGGGATCCGGAAGACGAAGGACGCAGAGGCGGAGCCAAGAGGTCCGAAGGCTGGCTCGCTCCGGGAGGTCGGGGCCGAGGCTCTTCCGGTGGACGAAGGGGCGGCACGAGGCCGAGGATCCCCTGTTGCAAGAGCAGCCGGCGCACGGCGTCGAGACCAGGGAGAGGAGTCCGAGGTCGGCGGCCGAGACCGACTCGGGAAGGTCGGCGATGATTCGAACCGAGCTCCTGCATGAGGGAAAGAAGAAGAAAACCAGTCAGCAGGAGTCCCGGGCTTCAGCTCTGGGGAACCCCCTCCGACGGTCAAGTTAGCTCCTAAAGAAGATTCGATTCAGAAGGCTAAGAGAGTAGCTTTAATGCTTCTTGGACTGTAGTCCTTAAGGGTCTCGGAGGCTTGAGGAAGCATCCTTTGGGCAATAAATAGCGGTATATTTATAGCAAAGGATAGCGGATGGTTAACGGTGGCAGCCGATATAGGACTAAATGAGGGCTTACTGATAAACCGCCATAGTGTCTGATCCGCCACCGGAGTGGGCCGGATTCGGCTACCGGGCCGAAGGGGGTTGGGCCGCTGATGGGCCGAAGCCTGTTGGGCCCTGGGCTGCCGCGCTGTTTCCGGCCGTTGGCTGGTGGGCCGCTGACGGGCTGAAGCCTGTTGGACCGGAAGCGACGGTGCCGCTAACGGGCCGAGGGCTGCTGGGCCGCTGATGGGCCGAAGGCTCCCGGAAGGCCTGGTGCTGCTGCTGTTGGGCTGAACGGGGTTTGGACTTGCTTTAATGGGCCGAATCGGATTCTGCCTCATCAAGACGCTTCACTGTTTTCGGTGTAGCCAAGAACTCCTTGAGAGGAAAATTCTTTTGGGCCTGTTTTTATTCTTTGGGCAAAGAAATATTTTTCTTCCTAGACTAAAATGACATTAAAAGAATTCATATGTATATACATATTTCACAGTTAACGTAATTAGAAAAAAAACAAATCTCATATGAGTTAATATTAAATTGTTCCTAAGAAAAGGCAAGAGATCTACAGAGAATAAGAGAAACGCTTAATTTTTTGTCAAAAAAAAAATCCTAAATCTAGAGGTAAGAATTTTTTCTTGACCTGTAACTATTTAAAACTTCAATCCTAAAAACTACTCTTCCCAAAAGCTACTCTTCTCAAAAAGTGGACGTTTCCCTCCTGTAACTCACCCATATGGTCAGGTTGGAGAGAATCTAATCACCATGACGTTACCCATCAGTTTATATACTTTGGTTTTGCACTCCTGAACTCTACAGCTGTGTTCAAAGGAGAGAATGTACAAATGACAAATTAAAGGACCAAAAACAAGAATTTCAGACTTGACTGGCTGAATGGATATCTCTGCTAATGTAAAGCTACCTTGCATCTGTACTTGTGTATATCTCGGAAGTTGAATAAAGAGAAAATCCAATACCCAACAACCACACTGTGGCTATGCTTCCTCCCAATGCCTCAGTCGATGGCAATGATCATAAAACCAATAGAGATATACAAGAGGAAAACTGGATAGAGGGCCAATGCCTTCCGTCTAGGTCCAACTGCCGCACTCATGAAGGGGTACGCAGCCCAGGAACTCCACAACAGCGTTATTGAAACCACAATAACCTTGATTATGACATTGTTTTTAAGCATGCAGATCATGGCTCCAACATCCAGAGGAAATAGGCAGTAGCCAAGAAGGCTGAGACTCTGGAAGAAGATTATGTGCCCACCCTGTAATGACAGGCTGATGGGTGAGTTTGGCGGTATGGTGTATGAGAGAGAGTAATAAGCAGCGTTTGTCAAAGAAGAACCTACCAGAAGTACCACGTTCAATGTGAGAATTACAGCACCAGCTGCGAGGACGGCAAATGCAACTGCAAACACTTCAGACTGGGCAGGCGACCACAAAAAAAAGAAGAACATTTAGACTTTTGGAAATTATTACAGACACAGAAATGGCACAAAAGAAATTCAGAAGCTATCAAATACTTGTAACCAAAGAAAAGCTTGATTCCAAACTATATTATATACCTATAGTGCTACCTAGAACGCCTATGGCGGTCCGCGGGCAATCAGTTGCCATTTCCGTCTCTACTCTCTGATTTGGTAAATGGTAGCACATCTCCTACGGGAATGAAAAAACTAAAGGTTTTAATCCTATAGTATTATTCATAACTCATTTATATTTATACGCTCTTGCTGTGTTAAGTTTTCAGGGCATGGCAAAGAACATTTACGGATGCAGAACCTCCTCACTACAGTCTATCAAAAGCCACATTGCAGCAATTTTGGGTAGCTAGGCTCTCGCCCTGGGTAAGATCACAAAGATTTACACAAGGGATGAGAAGATTTTGACACACATGCAACCGTTCCACCACAATGCCAAGTCTACTGCACCAGTGCAAGTTGGCCAATAACAGAGGGTCTACTAACTATCTGCTTAGTTCCCAGCAAAGCCGGTTTCCATACTATAAGTTGATGCCCACATCTTGGCCATTATGTGCTTTTGCTACATGTTGTAGGGCACGCTTGGCAAAACCTTCAGTTGCCATTTTTGTCTTTCACTATAAACATGAAAAGAAGTGGGTGAGAAAAGATCAGATCCTAGTCCTACTAATTTTGAATGTCCACATCCCCGTAAGCCACAACCCTTCTTCTCCTCTAGTGTAGCACCCTTGTACTTGGAGCTTCCAATAGGAAGCCAGTGTGTCACATAAAATGGTGTTAAAATTATCCCTCAACCCCACACTTCACAGACATGCATGCACAAAAGTAAAACGAGAAAAAAACATGGGACCAAAAGCCGCAGAATCGCAAACGTGCTTCTTAGCGGAAACATACGCATGCATGCACGTACAAAAAACATGGGATTTAGCAGAACCCTGGAAATGCTTCCAAATGGAACAAACATGCCCTTAGTACTTGTTGATTCAGTTTTAGTCTATCATGCTTGCGCTTTTGACAGTATATCGTTATATTTGCTCCATCCACAAATATACCAACGGCCAACCACCATAGACATCAAGAAGAGAAATTTATCTAAACCCTTACCCACCATTTTGTGGTCAGTTTTTACTGTTTCTTTTACTACAATCATTTTCATCTTGGGCATAGTTGTCAAGGCGTCTGCCTAAGCGAAAATGCCTCAGTCATTGAGCACCTTCCTTGGCTTACAAATGTGGGCCCAGGCCTCCTTGGCGTACCTAGCATGCATGACTAGGCAATGCCTAGGCTAGTTCATGGGTCGATCAAACCAAATCCATACAGACCTAACCCTGGTATAAATAGGGTCATGGAGATGATTGGGCCCTAGTTCTTGATACCCCTTCATCTCATCTTCCACATGATTCCATATTCTTTGTCGTTTGTGGCCTCGTCCCTCCTCAAGGAACCAATCTCAATATCATCAATGAGGCACTTCTACATGGATGATAATATTCTCTTTTCCTACAATCGCTATAAAGAGGCAACGGGCCCCACTTGCACACTTTGACAAACTTGGAATCCCCTTGTGGCTATTAGCATCCTCTCGAATGACCACCTTCAAAGAATCAAACAGCAAAGTGCAGCCCTTCCAGGGAGTATGACAAATAAGAGATGTTGAGTCCCTCTCTTCGTCTTCTCACCCTTCTTGGGTTCCCATGTCCCCATCCTCTCTTATTCATTCTCTTTAAGTGTTGTCTCTCTGTCTACCAGTGTGCCCTCCCCACCCCCTTCCTAACCTGACCATGAACATGTCACCTAGGCGCCATTTAAGGTAGGCACTATCACTTAGGCACTCGAGGACCCCAAGTATAACTTGGGCCACCTTACCACCTTGCCAACTATGACCTTGGATTAGTTCCTCTAATTCTTTAAAGTAGATTAATCAACTCCCCTAATGTTTTCTTAACTTCCTCCCTTTTCCCTCTTCCTGGTTCCTTTAACCTAAAATCACTGTTCCCTTTTGAATTGGGTTTGCATGCAATAGATCCTTTACATATCTATGTTCAAGTAAGAAATGAAAACAGAATAGGGATCTCGAAAGTTTATTGAATCACTGTTACAATTCACAAGGAAGTGACTGAGGAAAGAGGAAGCAGAGTTCAGCAAGTAGGCCAATCTTATAAATGATACTCTTAACAAGGTACACCAGGGTTCTGGCGAGGCAAGTAGCGAAGAAGAAGCAAATAAGGAGGGATGCTAACATTATTGATTTACAAGATACTGAGGCATATGTTTGTTTTAAGATTAGTAAAAGCTGTGACAAGGTACACAACAGCAGACTATGTGTTTTGGAGTTCTTGGTCCTCTTGGGGTGGGAATCTGGTAACCAAGAAACCAGACACATGATTAGCCAAATATTGGAGTTAGCGAACATTTAGTGATCATCTATTTCAAATGTTGCGATAAGAGAACAAGGATGTTTAAAGGAGACTATAGTTCTGATGACTACAAGGAGGGATGTAAGCTTACACAAACTTCCAAAAGTCCAAACTTTTGGTGCTCTCCATCTGTAGAAGAAGAAGGATGAGATAGGCTTTTTTTTTCAAGAATGAAACATTAAAATGTAACAGCTTTTTTCTTTTGGAGACAAGATACATAGCTCTAATTATGGTACCCTGACCCCATGTTTTTGTACATGTTGATGAAGGTACACCACAATGCCACTAAGGTCCTCTCTTATCCTCACCACAATGCAACATTCAAACACAATGTGGCACTAGCTGTTTCATCCGGCTCCAGGCAATTTCTACAATCTTCCAAACCATTATCTCAGCCATGATATGTTTTCCTTGAAGTGGGAAGAGTGCAGAGTTCATAAAGAAGGCCACGTACAATACTATACCTCAGTTTCTAGTCATAGTTCGGCCAATCAGCCTCTGTTTCTGCCATTCATTCTTGCCTACAATCACAGACCCATCATGAAAAGAGAAAGACTAGAGGCAAAAAGACAACCATAGACGTAACAATTCCCTTGTCCTCCAATCAACTCACTTGAAAACACTGTTGATTATTTCTAAAAGCATTCAGGACGAACATTTTCAGCATTCTTGCTCACTCAATTGCAGCAGGTGCCTAAACCACAGAATACACCATGATCGAAGTTTCACCTCCAGATCCACCTCAGAGTCACATCATTATGCTCTAGAATGCCTGATCACTTGGATTCGCAGTTGCACAGAGGAAAACCCCATGCACGTTAAAAATGAACTAGGAGAAATCTAACAGATGAGATGAATCACCGACCCAAAAGCCAGCTCGGCCACTTAAAATGCAAGTTCTTCAAATTCTTTTTACCGGCCGAACAACAGATTCCGATCCAATCAAGGGCAAGAACGAAGATAAAGCAATAGAAATAAAAAAATAATAAATCCAGAAAAAAGAAAGAGAATCCACACACCTGTGTTACTCCGGCATGATGATGATAACCAAAATCAAACCTTTGAACGCTGATCAAAGAAAGGAAAAAAAAAAAAAAAAGGAAAAAAAAAAACGGAAGAAGGAAAGAGCAAGGATCCATAATTTCCCCACCTTCTTAACAGAGGCCGACCACGACAGGGTGAGCCCGAGGAAGATGATGAAGAAGAAGGGCCCCCACAGGTCCCAGTCCCTCAGCGCCTTCCCGGGGTCCTCCCGGTAGGGGTTCGGGAACACCACCAGCTTCAGGTTGCTCACGATCCGCAACAGGTCCCTCCTCACCGTGTCCCACACCGGCTCCGTCAGCGTGTTCGCCTGCGGCCCGAATCCCTCGGTCCGGCGCCCATCACGAGCCTCCGGCACCGGAAGGACCGTCGGCGGGGGCGGAGGCGCGGGCGCCGCCTTCTGGTACGCCGGTGGCGGGGGAAGGTTGGAGGCGATGAAAGGGGAGGAGGACACGGGGATGGAGGGGCGAGGGGGCGCCGCGGGGAGGACCGCGGCGGGGGCGGACTGGACGCTGGCGTTGATGAGGCTCTCGATCTCGTCGATATCGGACTGGGAGGAGGATTGGAGGGGAATGGTGTCCCCGTGGGACATGGCTGGCTTGGCTTCAGATCCGGAGATGGCGAGGCGCAGATCTTTGCAGAACCCTAGAGGGAGGTCGCGGGGGACACGCTTCGGAGGGTGGATCCGCTGCGCCTGCGGGGGGTCGCCACGGGCGGCTTCGCCTTAGCACGTATCAGAAGCGTTTTTTGTTGTGAGGAGGAGGAGGAGGACGACGACGCCGACGACGACGACGACGACGACGACGACGATGGCGTTGGTCGGGTGCGCGCGTACTGGTTGGTTGGAAGCGAGAGCAGGACAGCCCGTTGGAGTGGAGGGGACTCGAGTGGGGGATCCGGTGTTGTGTAGTACGTTATAAAATGATGTAAAATTATATGAAAATATTACAATTTTTTGATATTTAACATGGCATAAATGTTTAAACCTTAAAATGTATTTAATGGTTTAATATCTTTTATGATAGTTTTATATTACTTACTCTTGCACAGTGAATTTCAGAAATATTGTCTATTCTACCTACAGTTACAAAATAACATATATATCAAATGTGCTATTTTAGTGACATATATGAAATACCAATACATATCAAATATGCCATTGGTTGGTAATTTTGAAGCATTATATATATATAATAAAAAAATATGTAAGATAACATGAAAATAAGTATGATTTTTGAAATTTAACATGTGATAGTAGTTAACATGAAATTATCCCATACTTTCTTAATTTTTATTTTTCATCATTAATTATCACAATCAAAATTTAAATATTTTAAATAATTTTAATTTAAAAAACAATGTTATTATGTGACACGCTGAAGTGATTGAATCGTATTACCGTGTTTGGCACAGCTTCCATTTGGAAGTACGTTTGTATTTCTATTTAGTTATTTTTCGTAAAAACACTTAGATTTTGGAAGTCATTTATGTAGTATTTTACTTATATTTTGACTTGCAACTAAAAATTGCAAAAAGAATTTTCCAAGATTAGAGGAAAAATAAAGTTGTTATGAAAGAGTTTGATTTTTTGTTACAAGTCAAAAGTAGTTATAATCTCTCTTCCTCGAGTCATATGTGAGAAATGGAAACCAAAAGTGGTTTTCAAGTAGAAGTTTTGCCAAACATACATCAATTGTCGGCTGTCCACTTGGTGCCAGGAGTTCTAACTTCTACCCATCTTTTTCCTTTCTTAAATGAATAAGATTGCCATTTGTCATAAATAATTGTTTATTTCATTAATAACTTGGATCGTTTATGCGTATTATTTAATTGGACAAGGAAGTTAAGTTTGAAAAACAACTTATACTAATTTTTGGTAATTATAGAAGCTAATCATACATAAACTTTGAGTAACTATAAAATTTAAGACCTCTCTAATAACTTCATTATTTTGCAAACTAAGAGACTAATTTACTGAAAAATAACAAGAACCTATATGACTTTCAAGACAATCTATTTTCATCAAAATAATTAGGTAAAAAATAAAAAAAAGTTTTTAATTAAAAACTGTGCCGAACACAAATGAATTCAGATTTTGAGAGCTAAAAAGGAACTTCCATCCGAGGGAGAGGGAGAACATAAAGCATACAAATACGCTGGACAAACTTGCTGTGGTCCATGGACAAAATCACTACGAACCAAACGTTTTCATGCATGCGTTCCCGTGCTAAAAGCTATTATTATTTTACTTGCACATTCGTATGACTAGGGAGACAAAAGTTAGGAATCCAGTATCCACGTTCTTCATGTCCATTCAAAGCTCCCACTCCATTCAAAGATTGTGGGTCGATGAACATCTGTAGTAACGAGTAATAATTGTTGTAATACAGGCAGTTCTATAGCGACTTACATTGTAGCTAGTATATTTTTTTTAAAAAAATAGGTCAGATCTTACATGTCTTATGTGTCCTCACAGGACAATTTTTGATTGAACAACTCAAAAGATTTTTAAAAATTAAAAATTATTATTAATTTGACTGATTAAAGATAATTTTTACTGTTCATTAAGAGTCAATTTTTAATTTTAATTTTTTTCGATCATGTGATAAAAAATTGACGTATATTAACATATGAAGTGTGGAGGTGTACACATCCAATTTTGGACACCCTAGTGGTCTCCAACCGGACGTTACATTATAACTCAAGCCAATTGGGCTCAACTCATAATTTTTTAACTCAAATCAGCATCCATTCAACCAATCAGCTCAAGTTCCATAATCCTATGCTTAATCGGTCAGGTCCGAGTCGTGGACGACAATCCCGACTGTCATCTAGAGTATTGAATGGCTATCTTTTCTGCCATCAACTCTACTTGACGTCCACTTTCATCAACGCCAAGTTTTACTAAACGGCATCCTGCATAGCCGTCCACTTCTGTCACACGACAAGGTTCTCCACCATTAAAGTGCATATTGGACGGAGGAGTCTATTGCTTATATTAGGTGGCCTACAAGACAATTGAATATTTTATATTATTCAGTTATTAATAAAATGACATAATTTCATTGTGTTATTTAATTCGATCCTTATTTATCGTCTTACGATGAAGTCCATGAACATGTGCAATGGTCTTCAGATTATGATGATGTCATAATTACGGGACTGAAGACTTATAAACACATATTCTAAATTGTTCATAGTCAGAGGATGTTTGAAAAAGACATCAAACATCCAGATAGACTAGCACATGTTTCTTCAGCTCATATGATGAGGGCGACTAATTCTATAAGTCACTTGTGTGGAGACACTATACTGGACCTATACGTACTCATTAGCGAATGAGTTCACTGAACTGATCCAACTATGAATCGCTAGACGGTAGCTACCTAACTTAACCAACTCGATTCTTTTGTCGCGGTTGCGTGGATGGTCCTTAAATCTGAGACACTAAGGATACCTTGTTGGTAGGTCTCTGAGCTTTGACTTTGACTAACGAATCCCTAACCATAGGTTATCAATAAGTCAAGTGATTGAGTTTAGGGAGATGCCTTCGAAGATAATTGTGTGGTCAATACGGGATCATCCGCTCTTGATAATAAGAGAGAGAATGTTGCGGGAATGATGTGTTTAAATCCCTAACTAGGGTAGACTCTGTATCAGATAAGGAGTTATCTGATATAGATTAGCGTCATCTGATTTAAGTGAATTGACCAGTTAGGATTTAACGGTAAACCATATCCTAGGTCGATTCGGGAACATTGCACGGATGATATAATCCGCACAGTAACTCATGACGGAATGGTTCTAATAGTGGGTTGTAGAAACCCTAATGTTTTCCAGAGTCACGCGGTATTGCTCGGCACCCAACGTGATCGGAAGTCCGTCCGAATTTATTGTAGGATATTAAATTCGGCTGATTAATATAAGGATATTAATTAATTAAGTAGGTCATTAAAGAGTTATTGGACTTAATGAGTTATTAACTAGACTGGTCTTTACGTCTAGAGGGTCACACACAAAAGATGTTCAAGTCGATGGATATTTTGACAGGGTTTTGGAAAAGTGTGGATTTATCCGAAAAACCGCGAAACCACTTATTATAAAAGTATTGTTATTAGGTTGGGGGCTAGCAACTCTGACCTAACCGCCACCCCCCTTTCTCTCTCCTGAGCGCCCCCCCTCTGTAGTCGGCCCCCCGGAGACTCAACTCCGACTCTCGCCTGCTCCGTTTCCCATTCGACGGGAATTCTAAATCCATATGTCGCGGAGGATCACGCGCAACCAGACGGAATCTACAGACATTGCATCGAGCGAGGAAGTAAGGACGATCCATTGAGAGGAAGACCGTATAGATACCGCTAGAGGCCGGGCACCTACGTAGTTTGTGGCATTACACAGACGGAACCGGACGAATGCGGATTCGATTCCACGGAAGGTAAAAATCCGATTTTACCTCCTCGATTTTAATACTTGATATGGCACAGATCCGATTTTTTTATCCGCTGCGTTTTTCTTAGATCCGACACAGCTAACCCAATAGTGGTATCAGAGCCAGATTCCACTCTGTTCTTCGCTGTTTCGGTCTCTGGATTAACTGTTATGTATATTATTCCATGCATATAATTGATTTTAAATGTTAGAACGTTGTTCATTAGATGAACACGGCTAATTAGACGTTAAATTTTGCATTAAAAATGATTTTTTGTATGTGCATTTCCGTGTTCTTTGTGGGACGAAGAATAGTTTTCATTCATCCCGTTAACGGCACCCAAACTGTTTGGGGAGGCTTGCCGGCGCCTTGAATCGCTACAGCCGGCAACCAGGGGTCACCGGCGCCATTGCCGGCAGCCTTGGCCACTGGGCGGCTCCCCGCGGGGCAGGGCCCCGCCGGCTGGCGCCTGCTAGGTAGGTCGCCGGCGGCAGGGCGCTGCTACCCTCACCCTACGAGCAATTAGGGTTTCCTAGCTGCGCGCGGGTGAGGGACGGGTCAGCCTGTTGGGCCGAGCTAGGCCTTGGGCCCAAGCCAACCCAGCGCCCGTCTTGACCGGGCCAGCCACTTGGGGCAGTCTGGGCCCGAGCTAGGCGCTGGCTGGGTTTGGCCCAAGGGCTGAACCGAGCTCAGTCGAGCTAAGCCCGTTTGGTCCCCTTGGACCAGGCCCATTAGCCTATTTTCTCTTTAATTGCTAGCCTGTTTTAATTTTATTTAAAAGTAAATTTTAATTTTAATTTTAAAATGATATTTTAAATTAGTTTAAATTCTGTTTTATAGTAAATAAGGGGCCAGTAAATAGATTTTTAAATCTATGGAAATTAACAAGTTGTTGTTAATTTATATTTAATCTAATTGTTAGATTATTTGATATTAATGATTGTTAATTTAAATGTTAAATTAATTTCTTTAATATCAATTCTATAAACTTGCATGGAATATTATAGACCGGTCAATTTGGTGTGTATGCATATGCGATGTGATGTTGTTGCTATTAAATATGATTTAAATTTGCATGTTCCTCAAAATAAAACTTTTTCGAAAATTCTAATTACCCAAAATTTTGTTTGGTCCTTGGTTTATGAAGCAAAAATTAAGTATTTTATAAAATTCAAATTTTAGTCATTTGATGTGCTTATTCATGTGTGGTTTGGTTAATAAAACACATAGTGGTGATGAATATGCACTTGAATATATTTCATGTAATGGTGTATGGATGTGGATCAATGGTATGTGAGTAGTTTTTTATTAATTGTTAATAAATTGGGGTATGCGAACTTCTCTCTCTCTCTCTCATATTCCAATGTAAATTCTACCTCCCTCTTTTATGTACTCACTATAAGGCCTTCTTTTTATTTGCATGTAAATTTAGAATTTATTGTGTAATTTGATCGAGGCGGCCAAGCTTGGAGCGAGGATGATCCACAATTGCAATCAGGAAGGAATATGAAGGAGTTCATAGACCTTGTGTGTTTGGAGGATGATGATGTAATTGTTATATTAATCGTGTGTGCGTGTTTGACTATCTAGCTTAAGTCAAACTATTGTGCTATCCATGACCACATCATAACATGTATGTGATGCACGCTCTTTATTTTGATTGCGAATCAAATATCTAGGTTATTAGTATATATATTAAATATATGCGATATATTTAAATACTATCACCTAGGATGAGACCAACATAAATAAACAAAACCTTCAACATAGAGTCTAAATCATAACGCGAGTCAATTAGAATGCACCGTGTAGCTCTCCATCAATATAGTTTTTAGAACTTGATTAAGTGATGACACTTTCTTGTGTTACCTGAGATCTGCTACCATCTGATGAAAGGACTATTAGCTATGGCATTATGATGCCTTGAGATCGGAGTAGAGGAATGATGTAGCTATCCACGCGTTTACCTGTAAGCTATATTTCTACTATATTCTATCACGTATTGATGGTAAAACTTAGACCAGACATAATGGTCTATTGTGTTTATCGGGAACCATTAAAGACCTAGAAGCCAAAGTAAGATCATATATTACAAGGAGTTGCAAGTACTATAAGATGGTTGTTCTAAGATAACAATATGATACTCTGTATTTACCCGAGGTCATACTGTGATTCTTGGAGATTTTGATTCCCACTAGGAGACAGTCGGCGTCTTCTGTTCTGTATATCTGAAGGTTATCCAGTTCGACGAAAATTAGTGGGAGTAAAACTAGATAATAAGTCCATGTCTTGTTTTTAATTAATAACTAAATTATCTGCAAATTAAATTTATTATCTCCTATAGGCTAAAATGTCGCACCATAACCCGTTGTGTGACATACTGGATGCTAACCGTTTGACAGGCCCTAACTACTTAGACTGGCTCTTGAAGATTATCTTCAGGTCTGAGCAAATTGCGTACGTCCTAAATGATGATCCTCCTACTGAACTAGCATTGGATCCTCAGAGGAGGACATGATGACATATGAGTAATGGAAGGAAGATTCCACCATGCCCAATGCTACAGGCTAGCCTCTATGAGCAATGAGTTGTAGAGGCAGCATGAGGAGATGGATGCTAGATCCATCATGCTTCATCTGAAGCAGCTATTTGGTGAGTAGAGCAAAATTGAAAGGTATGAGAAATCTAAAAATCTGTTCAAGGCTCAGATGGCAGAGGGATTTTCAGTACATACTCATGTATTGAAGATGATTGAATGGGTGGAAAGGCTGGATGCTCTTGAGGTCCCACTTCCCAAGGAGATGCATATTGACCTTGTTTTGTCTTCCCTTCCACAATCGTATGCTCAATTCATCGTTAATTTTAACATGAACAAAATCCAGGTTTCTTTGATTGAATTACTGAATATGCTGAAGACTGCAGAGGGGAACCTTGTGAAGGAAAAATCCCAAATTCTCATGGTTGGTAAGACCAATAGGAAGAAACTAGCAGTCTAAGCCTTTACGAAAGGTAAAGGCAAGAATCAGAAAAAGCCAAAGGTTGCCAAGAAGGATAAGGGCGAAAGTGCTGAGAAGGGTGAATGCTTCTACTGCCACCAGAAGGGCCACTGGAAGAGGAATTGCAATGAATACCTTAAGGACAAGGCTCAAGGAAATGTGAAGCAGCAGGACGCTTCAGGTATCCATATGATAGATGTAAACTTGTAAATTAGAGATTATACATCATGGGTATTAGATACTTGATGCGTTTCTCATATCTGCAATTCTGTGCAAACGCTGACAAGAAGGCGTAAGTTGAGGATTGGCGAGGTGGAGCTGAGACTAGGTAACGGCACAAGAGTTGCGGTGATCGTTGTGGGGACAGTGAATCTCAAGCTACCATCTAAAGACGATTTTTCATTAGATGAATGTTATTATGTACCTAGCATAATAAGAAACGTTATTTCTATTTCCTGTTTAGATAGAATTGGATACACAATATCCATTGTGAACAATAGTTGTTCTATTTATTTCAGAAATAAATTAATTGTTTCTGCTTTATTATCCAATGGATTGTACTTAATGAATGTGTCTCATGATAATTATAATGTCGATGGTTTTCTTAAGAAGAATAAGTATCAAGTGAACAAAGCCTATCTATGGTATTGTAGGCTTAGTCATATTGGAGAAAACAGACTCCAAAGGTTGCATAAAAATGGATACTTAGATCCATTTTATTATAAATCGTATGTAATCTGTGAGTCATGTTTGATGAGAAAAATGGCTAAATCTACATTTACTGGAACTGGAGAACGAGCCAAAGACATATTGGAACTAATACATTCTGATGTATGTGGTCCTATGTCTGTTGGGTTTTCTCGGTTTCTCCGGATCGCTCACGCAGCGGAAAAATAAAATTATTTACAGTGATCCGTTCCCGTTTCGAAATCTAAAATACGATAATCGGATTATCGAAGTTCTCACCGTGTGCGGATTCGAATCCGCAGCCGTTCGGTTCCGTCGGTGTGACACCGCAAGCCGCGCAAGCGCCCGGCCTCTAGCGAACTCCACGCGATCCTCCCCGCGACGGATATCCTCGAGTTCCTCGTTCTTCACAGCCCGCGAAGCCTCCACTGGTCGCCGCAATGATCGCCGCAGCGCGCGGACGATTTCCCGTCGAACGGGATTCAGAGAAGCGGCGGAGCAGATCTGGATCTGCCTGGACTCCAGAGGAAGATAGAAACTGAGGAGGGGCGGCTAGGGTTAGCAGCAGCTTGGCCTGCTCAGCCCGTTCGCTATGTTTTATACTAACCGCGCGGTTTTTCACATAACCCCCCGGTTTGTATAAAACCCACTTATTTATCCATCGCCTTGAGAATCATTTGCGTGTGACCCTCTAGGCCCAAGTACCAGTCCAGTTAATGGCCCAGTAAGCCCAGTGACTCCTCACTGACTTTATTAATTAATTAATAACTCTTTATTAATCAATTAATCAATCGAATTGATATCGCACATCGAATTCGACCGGGCCTCCGATCACGTTGGGTGCCAAGCAACACCGCGTGAACCCGGAAGGTATTTGGGGTTAAGTAACCCACTCTTGGAACCTTTCCGCCGACAGTTACCACGTGGATATAATCCTTCATTCGTACAATGCTCTCGAGTCAACTCAGGGTATGACGAGCTGTCAAACCCTAACCGGTCGACTCACTTGGATTGGATGCCGCTGATGAATATCGGAAAACCCCTTTTCCGATATTATCGTCCGCCCTGGCCAGGGACTTCCGTGCATCCTTCCTAGAGCATTCTCTCTCTAAGTATCGAGAGCGAATGATTCCTTATTGACACACAATTCCCTTCGACGGTATTCCGCTGCACCCAATCCTTGGCGTATTAGAATCCCGTGGCTAGAGATTCGTAGACCAAGGTCAAAGTACATAAGTCCACCGCCAAGGTGTCCTTGATGTCTCAGGTCCGAGGACCATCCACGCAACTGCGACAATAGAATCAAGCTGGTTGACAGTGAGGTACAATACCATCCAGCGATTCAGTCGGATCAGTTCAGTGAACTCATTCTCCAATGAGCACCTACAGATTCGCCTTAGTGTCTCCACACAAGTGACTTATGAGATCAGTCACCCTCATCATATGAGCAGGAGTAATCTGTACTAGTCTAACCGGATATCCGATGTCCTTCTCGGATATCCTCCGACTAGGAACGATTAAGAATATGTGTGTTTAAGTGATCAGTCTCATTAGTATGATCTCATCATAATCTGATCATCATAGCACATATTCACGGACTTCATTATGAAACGATAATTAACGCGATTTACACATAATGAATATTATGCCATTTTATTAATAATGAACGAGATTTACATTGTTAGATTGGCTTGTAGGCTACCTAAACTAACAATGTCTACCCAGGCCATTGGTGGTTTCTCCTATTTCATTACATTCACTGATGATTTCTCAAAGTATGGCTTCATATACTTATTAAAGTATAAATCAGAAGTCTTTGAGAAATTCAGAGAATTTAAAAATGAAGTAGAGAAACAAACTGGAAAGTGCATCAAAGCCATTCGGATCTGATCGTGGTGGGGAATACTTGAGTACATAATTCACAAAATACTTAAAGGATAATTGTATCATTTCTCAACTTATACCTCCTTATACACCTCAAATGAATGGTGTATCAGAAAGGAGGAATCGCACATTGATGTAAATGGTGCGATCCATAATGAGCATGTCCAAATTACCAGTGTTCTTGTGGGGATATGCACTTAGCTCGCTATGTAAATCCTGAACAGAGTACCCAGCAACTCTGTTATATCTACTACATATGAGATATGGAATGGAAGGAAACCAAACATTAAGTATGTTAAAGTCTAGGGATGTCGTGCTCATGTCAAAAGACATGATACAGATAACCTGGAGTCCAGAACTGACAAATGCAGATTTGTGGGATATCCGAAGGAAACCTATGGATATTATTTTTATCATCCTGGCGAACAAAAGGTGTTTGTAGTCAGGAGAGCTGTCTTTTATTACATTCTCCAAAAGGACAGTGGAAGTAAAGTAACCCTAGAAGAAGTTCCAGACCCACAAACTGTCAATGGTCATCAGATGTATTGTCAGTTTCTGAACCTATTTAAAAATACACACAAGAATCTCATAGGTCTGATAGAGTACCTAAACCACCCGAAAGATATGTGGGACATATCAATATAGATGATTCTAGGATACTTTATAATGAGGATGATGATCTTAAGACTTACCAAGAAGCCATTGAGAGTCTAGAGGCCAAGAAATGGCGAGAAGCCATGATTTATGAAATTCAATCTATGTACATCAACCAAGTTTGGAACTTGATAGACTTGTCTGAGGGTATAGTACCCATCAGATGCACATAGATCTTTAAAATAAAGATCGGTGTGGATGGACGAATTGAGACTTATAAGGTAAGATTGGTAGCAAAGGACTATCGTTAACGACAAGGTGTTGAGTATGACGAGACCTTTTCACCAGTTGCCATGATTAAGTTTATCAGAATACTTCTCGTCATTACAACATACCATGACTACGAAATCTGACAGATAGATGTGAAGACAACCTTCCTCAATGGAAAACTTGAGAAAAAGGTGTATATGATATAACCAGAGGACTTCACATCGAAAGAATTTCTAGATATGGTATGCAAGTTGCAAAGGTCCATTTATGGACTGAAGTAAGCTTCCCCAAGCTGGAACATAAGGTTTGATGAGGTAATCAAATCTTATGGCTTCATTAAGAATAAAGATGAGCCATATGTGTACAGGAAAAACAGTGGGAGCACAATCACATTCCTAGTCTTTTACGTTGACGACATCCTACTCATTGGGAATGATGTAGAGATGATGTTATCAGTAAAAGTTTGGCTGTTTAAAAACTTCTCCGTAAAGGATTTGAGAGAAGCATCTTACGTATTGGGAATACGGATCTATAGAGATAGACAAAAGAAGATGTTTACTTTAATCCAATCTATGTACATAGAAACCATTGTCAAAAAGTTTGGCATGAAAAATTCTAAGAGAGGTCTCATACTGATGAGACATAGAATTTATTTATCTAAAGGTCAGTCTCCTAAGACCTCTGAAGAGAGGGCAATGATGGATAAAGTTCCATATGCATCAGCCATAGGTTCCATCATGTATGCCATGCTATGTACCAGACCTGATGTAGCATATGCTCTAAGTGTTACGAGCAAACATTAGGCATATCTAGGTGATGAACACTAGAAGGCGGTGAAATGTGTAAATACTGAGGTTTCGGATCCAGTTATCGGGTCAGTTTTTGGGTCGGATCTCCTGGTTTGGGCCCTGATGGGTCAGGGGAGTGCCATCTAAATGACGTCTAGGATGCACGACGCCTTTTGAACAACATCTTGCTGGGTGGACGCCATTTAGCTTGGTTGCTGTTGTGCCACGTGGGCAGGCTTCGGGCCGCGAGAGTACGGCCCATGTCGTGTCGTCTGAACGGCGTCCTTGATGGACGACGCCATTCAGAGTACGACCCTGGGTTGTCAGTGTACGGCGTGTTGGGATCGCTGTGTCGAGATCCGACCGAAAAACACAGCGGAATAAAATATTCGGGATCGGATCTGTCCCGTTTCAATGAACAAAACAATACCGGAGTAAGTCGGATTTACCTTGCGCGGATCCGAATCCGCGTTCGTTTTCCGGTTCCGTCGGAGCGATGCCGCAAGTCGCGCAGATGCCCAACCTCTAGTGGTATCCACGCGGTTCTCCTCGCGATGAATCATCCTCATTTCCTCGCTCGCTGCGGCGTTCGTAGATCCCGTCTGGCTGCGCGTAATCCGCCGCGACATGCGGATTCTGATTCTCCCATCGGACGGAAGGCAGAGCAGTCGGGAACCGCACGCCCAGAAGAGAAAGAAAGAGAGAAAGAACGAATGACAGCTAGGTCAGGGTTGCTGGCCCCCGACGTAGAATCTGTTCTTTTATAATAAGTCTGTTTGTGGTTTTTCATAAAAACCCAGACTTATCCGAAATTCTGTCGGATTATCCATCGACTTGAGAACCATTTGCGTGTGACCCTCAAGGCCCAAATACCAGTCCAGTTAATGACCCATTAAGTCCAGTAACCCTTTACTGACCCACTGAATTAATTAATATCCTTATATTCAATTAATCAGCCGAATTTAATGTCCCACAATAAATTCGGACGGACTGCCGATCACGTTGGATGCCAAGCAACATCGCGTGATCCTGGATGGCACTGGGGTTATCGCAACCCTCTATTGGAACCTTTCTGTCATCGGTTAGCGCGCGGATATAATCCTTCATCCGTGCAATGTTCCCGAATCGACCTAGGGCATGGTTTACTGTTAAACCCTATTTGGTCGATTCACTTGAATCAGATGCCGCTAATCTGAATCCGATAACTCCTTATCGATTACAGAGTCCGCCCTTGCCAGGGACTTTCAGTGCATCATTCCCGGAACATTCTCTCTCAAACTACCGAGAGCGGATGATCCCATATTGAACACACAATTACCTTCGAGGGCATTTCCCTGAACCCGATCGCTGTTGCACATGTTCATGGACTTCATCGTGATACGATAAACAGAGATCGAATTAATTACATATAATGAATTATTGCCATTTATTAATAATATGAATAAGTACATAGTATCGGATTGGCTTTGAGACCATCTAATACTAACAATCTTCCACTTGGACTAAAGCCAATCACTTTTATACAGAATACCCATATTCTCTAAGTGACGCTCAAAAACATTTTGAGACAAAGGCTTTGTAAGTGGATCTGCTATGTTGTCGGCTGATGGAACTCTTTCCACCACGACATCTCCTCGAGCTATAATCTCTCTGATCAGATGAAAGCGCCGCAGAATGTGCTTCGACTTCTGATGAGACCTCGGCTCTTTCGCTTGAGCAATCGCCCCATTGTTGTCACACAGCAGTGGGACGGGACCAGATATGCTTTCCACCACACCAAGATCGCCGATGAATTTCTTCATCCATACAGCTTCCTTGGCGGCTTCAGCAGCAGCAATATACTCGGCTTCTGTTGTCGAATCAACAGTGGTTTCCAGCTTGGAACTTTTCCAGCTTACTGCTCCCCCGTTAAATGTGAAAATAAAACCTGATGTTGACTTGTTATATCATCAGGATCAGACTGAAAACTCGAGTCAGTGTATCCTTGCAGCTTTAAGTCTCCTCCTCCATAGACTAAAAATAGATCCTTAGTCCTTCTCAAGTACTTAAGGATGCATTTCACAGCCTTCCAATGTTCATCACCTGGATCTGCCTGATGTCTGCTCGTAACACTTAGAGCATATGTTACATCAGGTCTGGTATATAGCATGGCATACATGATGGACCCTATGACAGAAGCATAAGGGACTTTATCCATCACAGCCCTCTCTTCAGGTGTCTTGGGAGACTGACCTTTAGAGAGTGAAATTCTATGTCTCATCGGTATGAGACCTCTCTTGGAATTTTCCATGCCAAACCTTTTGACAATGGTTTCTATGTACATGGATTGGGTTAAAGCTAGCATCTTCTTTGATCTATCTCTATAGATCTGTATTCCTAATACGTAAGATGCTTCTCCCAAATCCTTCATGGAGAAGTTCTTTGACAGCCATATCTTCACTGATGGCATCATTCCTACATCATTCCCAATGAGTAGGATGTCGTCAACGTAAAGAACCAGAAATGTGATTGCGCTCCCACTGTTTTTCTTGTATACACAGGGCTCATCTTCATTCTTAATGAAGCTATAAGATTTGATTGCCTCATCAAATCTTATGTTCCAGCTTCGGGAAGCTTGCTTCAGTCCATAAATGGACCTCTGCAACTTGCATACCATGTTTGGAGATTCTTTGGATGTGAATCATTCTGGTTGTATCATATACACCTCCTCCTCAAGGTTTCCATTGAGGAAGGCAGTCTTCACATCCATCTGACAGATTTCATAATCATGGTAGGCAGCAATGGCGAGAGGAATTCTGATAGACTTAATCATAGCAACGGGTGAAAATGTTTCGTCATAGTCAACACCTTGTCTTTGACGATAGCCTTTCGCCACTAATCTTGCTTTATAAGTCTCAATACGTCCATCTGCACCGACCTTTCTTTTAAAGATCCATTTGCAGCCGATAGGTACTATACCATCGGGCAAATCTACCAAGTTCCAAACTTGGTTGATGTACATAGACTGTATTTCAGAATTCATAGCTTCCCGCCATTTCCCGGCCTCTGGACTTTCAATGGCTTCCTGGTAAGTCTTAGGATCATCATCCTCATTATAGAGTATCCTTGAACCATCCAAATTAATATGTCCCACATATCTTTCTGGTGGTTTAGGTACTCTTTCAGACCTACGAAGTTCCTGTGTATCATTTTGAACAGGTTCAGAAACTGACGGTTCATCTGATGAACCATTGCCAGTTTGTGGGTCTGGAATTTCTTCCAGTGTTACTTTACTCTCACTGTCCTTCTGGAGAATATAATCTTCTTCCAGAAAGACAGTTCTCCTGGCCACAAACACCTTTTGTTCGCCAGGAAGATAAAAGTAATATCCATAAGTTTCCTTTGGATATCCCACAAATCTACATTTGTCAGTTCTGGATTCCAGCTTATCTGCGTCATGTCTTTTAACATGAGCAGGACATCCCCAGACTTTAACATGTTTAAGGTCTGGTTTCCTTCCATTCCATATCTCATATGGAGTGGTCTCAACAGATTTGCTGGGTACCTTGTTCAGGATATACATTGCCGAGCTAAGTGCATATCCCCATAAGGACACTGGTAATTTGGACATACTGATCATGGATCGCACCATTTCCATTAATGTGTGATTTCTCCTTTCTGATACACCATTCATCTGAGGTGTATAAGGAGGTGTAAGCTGAGAAAGGATACCATTATACTTTAAGTATTTAATGAACTCAGTACTCAAGTATTCACCACTCCGATCAGATCGGATGGTTTTTATCCTTTTTCATGTTTGTTTTTCTACTTCATTTTTAAATTCTCTGAATTTCTCAAAGGCTTCAGATTTATACTTCAGTACTCAAGTAATCATCAGTGAAGGTAATGAAGTATGAGAAACCACCAATGGCTTGGGTTGACATAGGACCACATACATCTGAATGTATGAGTTCTATTATGTCTTTGGCTCGTTCTCCAGTTCCACTAAATGGAGACTTAGCCATTTTACCCATTAAACATGACTCACAGGTTGCATATGATTCATAATCAAATGGATCCAAATATCCATCTTTATGCATCATTTGGAGTCTGTTTTCACCAATGTGTCCAAGCCTACAATGCCACACGTAGGCTTTGTTCATTTCATACTTACTTCTTTTAATTGAAGAACCGATGTGTAAATTATCATGAGACACATTCAATAGATACAATCCATTGGACAAAATAGCATAAGTTATTAATTTATTTCCGAATAAATTGAACAACTATTGTTCCCAAAATTTAAATTGTATCCAATTCTATCTAAGCATGAAATAGAAATGATGTTCCTTATTATGCTAGGTACATAATAACATTCATCTAATAAAAATGTGTCTCTAGATGGTAGCTTGAGCTTTACTGTCCCCACAGCGATCGCCGCAACTCTTGCGCCGTTACCTAGCCTCAGCTCCACATCGCCGGTCCTCAGCTTACGCCTTCTTGTCAATGCCTGCACAGAATTGCAGATATGAGATACACATCCAGTATCTAATACCCATGATGTACAATCTCTTATTGACAAGTTTACATCTATCATATAGATACCTGAAGCGTCCTGCTGCTTTACAGTTCCTTGAGCCTTGTCCTTGAGGTATTTTTTGCAATTCCTCTTCCAATGCCCTTTCTGGTGATAGTAGAAGCAATCACCTTTCTCAGCACTTTTACCTTTGTCTTTCTTGACAACCTTAGCCTTTTTCTGAACCTTGTTCTTATTCTTTCGAAAAGCTTGGACTGCAAGTCTTTTTCTGCTGGTCTTAGCAACCATGAGGACTTGGGGTTTATCCTTCACAAGGTTCCCCTCAACAGTCTTTAACATGTTCAGTAGTTCAGCTAAGGTGGCCTGGATCTTGTTCATGTTAAATTAACGATGAACTGAGCATATGATGGTGGAAGTGAAGACAACACGAGGTATGTGTGCATCTCCTTGGGAAGTGTAATCCCAAGAGCATCCAGCCTCTCCACCCACTCAATCATCTTCAGCACGTGATTCTGTACTGAAGTTCCCTCTGCCATCTAAGCCTTGAACAGATTCTTCGATATCTCATATCGTTCGATTCTGCTCTGCTTACCAAATAGCTCCTTCAAATGGAGCATGATGGATCTAGCATCCATCTCTTTATGTTGCCTCTGCAACTCATTGCTCATAGAGGCTAACATGTAGCATTGGGCCATGGTGGAATCTTCCTTCCATTTTTCATACGCTATCATTTCTTCCTCTGGAGCATCTAATGCTGGTTCAGCAGGACGTTCATTATCCAAGACGTAGGCAATCTACTCAGACCTGAGGACTATCTTCAAGTTTCTAAGCCAGTCTGAGTAATTGGTACCTGTCAAACGGTTGGCATCAAGTATGCCTCGCAACGGGTTATGGTGCGACATTCTCGCCTACAGGAGATAATCAATTGATAATTAGCAGATATTCAGATTAACTAAAACAAGATATGGTCTTTTATTATCTAGTTTTACTCCCACTAATTTTCGACGGACTGTATAACCTTCAGATATACAGAACGGGAGACGCCGACTGTCTCCTAGTGGGGATCAGAATCTCCAAGCATCACAGTATACCTCGAGTAAACACGTAGTATCATACCGCTATCTCAGAGCATTCATCTCATGATAATTGCAACTCCTTGCAATATCTGATCATATTTCGGCTCCCAAGTTTAATGGTCCCGGGTAAACACAGTAGACCATTATCTCCGGTCTAAGCTTTACCATCAATATGTGACAGAGTAAAGTAGAAATATAGTTCCCGGGTAAACACGTGGATAACTATATCGTTCCTCTACTCTTATCCAAAGGCATTTAATGCCATGATCAAC
Source organism: Zantedeschia hybrid cultivar (assembly GCA_030544215.1). Lineage (NCBI taxonomy): Eukaryota > Viridiplantae > Streptophyta > Magnoliopsida > Alismatales > Araceae > Zantedeschia > Zantedeschia hybrid cultivar. The sequence goes on along the minus strand of JARZZO010000005.1, from coordinate 25,333,468 downwards.
AGTCCTCTCAACAGACAATGGCAAACCTCGGGTAAACACATAGTATCTGCTATGATTGAATTAAGTTCTATTGATCATATTGATGGAGAGCCACGCGGTGCATTCTCAATGACTCGCGCTACAGCTTAGAGTTTGTAACGAAGGTTTTACTTATTTAGTTTGGTCTCATCCTAGGTGATGGTATTAAATATATTGTATATATTATTAATACTAATAACCTAGCAAATATTAAGTACACGCATCACATACATGTCATTAGTGTAGTCATAGACGACACTGTGGTTTGACTTGAGCTAGACAGTCAAACGCACACACATACACAATATACCAACTTATATCATGAGTCTGCAAACCCATGGATTCAATGAACTCCTTCATTTTCATCTGGTCGACAGTTGTGGATCATCCTCGTTCCGCGCGCAGCCGCCTCGATCAAATTACATTGTAATTCTCAATTACATGATAATTTAAATGAGGAAGCCTTATGGCGATTACAACAAGGAGGAAGGTAGAAGTACAATGGAATATGAGAGGGAGAGGTTCGTAGACCTCTATTTATTAATAAACAATAAACCACACAATCACATTCCATATCCACAAATAATGCTCGTCCATGACCACCATGTGTTTTAGTTAAACAAACCACACATGAATTGCACATCAAATGGCTAAATTAAAAATTTTCGAAAATAACTTATAATTTCAGGTTTCATAAAACCAAGGACCAAACAAAATTTTGGATTTAAAATTTTCGAAAAATTTCATTAAGTCAAAGTATGCTAATTTAAATCTAATTCAAACAAGCAAACTAATGCACATCAAAATAAATGCACATAAACTCTAATTTGACAAGATTGTAACATTCCATGCAGATAAGATTAACTGACATTAAATGATAAATTTAACAATTAAATTTATTCCCCAATTATGTCCTTTAATCTAACAATTAGATTAAATTAACAACAACTTGTTAATTATTACTTTAATCCATATTAATCTAATTATTGAACCATAAAATTAAAAACATAGCTTAATCTTATTGTAAAATCTCATTACAAATAATAATTAAATTCTGTTTTAATTTGGAACAATAAATAGATAAAATAGGGATTAAAAACAAGAAAATAAAAGGGGAAAGAGGGGCAGCGGTCCAATGGACCGGACCGGACCAGGGCTGAGCCTTGCCGGTCCCTGGTTCGGACCCAGGTCCGCCCACAAGGGCGCGGACCTGGTCCGGGTCCAGGGCCGACTGGCTCGGACCCGGGGCCCAGCCAGGCCCGTCGGGCCCACACCCCCCACCCGAGCGCAGCTAGGAAACCCTAGCTGCGCGCAGGGTGGGGGGTGGCGGCTCCCTGTCGCCGGCAACCTACCCCGTAGGGGCACCGGCGACGGCGCCGGCAACCCCTGGTTGCCGGCGGTTTTCTTCCAACCCCCCCCCCCCCAAGCCCTTCGTTTTCTGCAAAAAAAAAATCAGCAACCCCATGATTTTGAAAAAACAAAAATAAATCCAGGGGTTATTGATCCACCTGGTCATGATTCAAGATCCTAGCTTTGATCCACGACCCCATGGGAGGAATCCCATGGTCCATCGAGCCCTTCCCAACACTTGGGATACCCGTAAATAATCCGATACGAGTTGTTCTTCGTCCGACGAAGAACACACGAAAAATGCAGAAAATAAAATAAATTTAATGCTTACGGTTTGTCTTAATCTGCTGGATTCATCTCATGAACGCATCACATGCATGGAATTAATTACAAAATTATCAAACATAGATCGAAACGGCGAAAACACAGTGGAACCTGGCTCTGATACCATTGTTGGGATCGCTGTGTCGAGATCCGACCGAAAAATGCAGTGGAATAAAATATTCGGGATCGGATCTGTCCCGTTTCGATGAACAAAACAATACCGGAGTAAGTCGGATTTACCTTGCGCGGATTTGAATCCGCGTTCGTTTTCCGGTTCCGTAGGAGCGATGCCGCAAGTCGCGCAGATGCCCGACCTCTAGCGGTATCCACGTGGTTCTCCTCGCGATGGATCATCCTCGTTTCCTCGCTCCCTGTGGCGTTCGTAGATCCCGTCTGGCTGCGCGTAATCCGCCGCGACATGCGGATTCTGATTCTCCCGTCGGACGGAAGGCGGAGCAGTCGGGAACCGTACGCCCAGAAGAGAAAGAAAGAGAGAAAGAACGAATGATGACTAGGTTAGGGTTGCTGCCCCCGACGTAGAATCCGTTCTTTTATAATAAGTCTGTTTGCGGTTTTCCATAAAAACCCAGACTTATCCGAAATCCTGTCGGATTATCCATCGACTTGAGAACCGTTTGCGTGTGACCCTCTAGGCCCAAATATCAGTCCAGTTAATAGCCCATTAAGTCCAGTAACCCTTTACTGACCCACTGAATTAATTAATATCCTTATATTCAATTAATCAGCCGAATTTAATGTCCCACAATAAATTCGGACGGACTGCCGATCACGTTAGATGCCAAGCAACATCGCGTGATCCTGGATGGCACTGGGGTTATCGCAACCCTCTATTGGAATCTTTCTATCATCGGTTAGCGTGCGGATATAATCCTTCATCCGTGCAATGTTCTCGAATCGACCTAGGGCATGGTTTACTGTTAAACCCTATTTGGTCGATTCACTTGAATCAGATGCCGCTAATCTGAATCCGATAACTCCTTATCGATTACAGAGTCCGCCCTGGCCAGGGACTTTCAGCGCATCATTCCCGGAACATTCTCTCTCAAACTACCGAGAGCAGATGATCCCGTATTGAACACACAATTACCTTCGAGGGCATTTCCTTGAACCCGATCGCTTGACTTATTGATAACCCATGGTTAGGGATTCGTTAGTCAAGGTCAAAGTTTAGAAACCTACCAACAAGATATCTCTAGAGTCTCAGGTCCAAGGATCATCCACGCAACCGTGACAAATGAATCGAGCTGGTTAACAGTAAGGTGATTACCATCCAGCGATTCATAGTCGGATCAGTTCAGTGAACTCATTTACCAATGACCATCTACAGGTCCAGCATAGTGTTTCCACACAAGTGACTTATGGGATCAGTCACCCTCATTATATGAGTTGAAGTAACCTATACTAGTCTATCCGGATGTTCAATGTCCTATCTCAAACATCCTATGACTAGGAACAATTAAGAACATGTATTTATAAGTCTTCGGTCCCGTAATTATGATCTCATCATAATCCGAAGACTATTGCACATGTTCATGGACTTCATCGTGATACGATAAACAGAGATCGAATTAATTACACACAATGAATTATTGCCATTTATTAATAATCTGAGTAAGTATATAGTATCGGATTGGCTTTGAGACCATCTAATACTAACACGGCGCCGGTCTTATCGTCTGAAAGGCGTCTTTAATAGGCGACGCATTTCAGAGTCTCTGTCAGTACGGCCCGTCATGTCAACTGATAGGCGTCTGTGTTGCACGATGCGTTTTACCTAGCTTCTGTTTGACCCCGCGAACCCTCCTTCCTTTCCCTCATTTTCTCCTCCCTCTTCTCTCTCCTCTCTTCCTCCGGCGAACCGGCGATCCTTTCCCCCTTTTTCCTTCCTTTCCTCCCTCCATTTCATCTCTCCCTCCACTCCATCAACCTCCCAACTTCCTCCACTACCACCACCACCTCCTCCGCGATGTTTTTCTCTCCGGACGGTGACCGACGTCCCAGTGGAGTAACGACGTCCTCGGCGATACCGGCGGCGGCGTAGGGTGAGTAGGGTTGGCGGCCTGGAGCCTGGAGGAGTTCAAGTAACCGATAGGGTGACGATCCCTGTGATGTTTCATCTTAAAATCATGTTTTCCCGCTTTGAAGCACGTATGTTTTCCCGCTTTGAAGCATGTTTAGGGGTATTTTTGGGGTGAAAATGCTAAATGCATGAAATAAGAAATTGGGTGTTCTAATGGTAGTTAGGTTCTCTTCCTTTTCCCCCTATGTTTCATAGCCTTTTTGTACGTTTCGGGGGAGAAATCCCAACTTGTGGATTGGGGGAAACGGAGGGGAGAACCTGTCTGTTGGGACTAAATGGCGTCGAGGTGAAGCGACGTCTTTTAGAAAGGCGGCGCCCACCCACGACGCGATTTAGCCCCATTAACAGACTCTGTCTCTGGACTGACAAGTGTCCAAGGACAGCGACGCCTTTTTAAAAGGGGACTTGCGTGAACGACGCGTTTTAGTGGAAATTACCCCGTAGTCTGTCCCTGCTTCTGTCGCTATCAGGCGACGAGGGACAGCGACACCTTTTCAAAAGGCGGCTACATGTGGCGACGCAGTTTAGGCCATTTCCGAGGGCCAGAATTCACATGAACCAATTTAGGAGGCTTGAATGGCGTCGGCCTTAGGCGACGCGATTCAAGACAGAATCACATTAATTCATGCTATTAATATATGTTTACACTATTAGATAGCTCGGTTAATTGAATGTTTGAAATCGCACTCGAGGATGAGAATTTTTATGTAACCGGATCGCACCGTGTTATGTTTCGTGCGACTGTGGACCTAGAGTGACAGTTGTAGCGCTTTGTCACCCTGTGTCGGTGTGGGTGGGACACAGCACCGGTGGGAGCAGTGGCGGGTGACGCCTAGTGAGAGAGGGTCACCTGGTGAACCCCGGGTTTAGCTAGTACCGGTGTCGGAGAGGTACCTGTGAAGTGTCACTCGTGCTGGGGGAATGAGTAACCACCTGAGCCAGTTGGGCGAGAGTAGCTAGCGTGCTATCCGAGGGGTTACTGTTTGGTCTCAGCGGGTCGGTGTTTCCCACTTTCGGTTGTGTGGTTGGCGTGTTTTGCCGAGACGTTGGTTGTAGGCTCCCTGGTAAAATGGTTTAAGAGATATACATGTTACATTTCGAATGCATGTGATTTATATCGAGATTTAGGAATAGTAATTACTGCTTTACTTGCTTACTTTACCTTTAGCTGTGTTACTACACTTGTGGGTGCGTGAGTGAGCGGAGGGGATCGAAGGATCCCTACTGAGTCTTTTCGTTGAGACTCACCCTTGCGGTTTTCAGGTGAGGGTTCCAGACAGGCTTAGCGAGGAGAGTGCTGCTATGAGTTGCGCGCCAACAGCTGTTACTCCGGGGTATGCCCCGACGTAGTTGTTATTTTATTTCTGGCCTGTACGCTTAATTATTTATTTTCAATTGGAGTATGTAATTATTTGCTGTGTCGAGTCGCATTGTAATAACTTTTAATTCTTGCACTTCCTTTTTAATTCAATGCGATGTGGATGTTTAGCTTAGTTTATTATTTATTTCCCCGACTTATCTAGATCCTGGTTTGGTTCCAAATTAATGATTCGGTACCCATTTAATAATCAGATCTCCGATTATAGGGTGGCGGGTCGTTACAGTTGGTATCAGAGCATTCGGTCTGGCAAATAAATGAATAGCTAGGTTAAATGTCGTAACTCCGGCAAATAATTACATTATCCTATACATGCATGGCAGTAGTGTAGGTTTTAGGATTCTAATCAGAACCTTTCGATTTTTGTGATTGTAGGCGATTAGATGGCTCATAGGAAGAGGATGCCAGTTATTAGAGAGCGGGGAGATGTCCCTAGTGGATCTAAGGCCGGTAGGCTGAGTGTGGAACATTTCATGGAGGCTATGATGGACACGATGGCTAGATACCAGACCCGAGACCCTAGTGAGAGTTCCAGTGCTCGGGGAGGGTCTTCAGCTATACTGGAGAGATTCCTGAAGCTGAGGCCGCCTCATTTCACCGATCGTCCCGACCCTGATGAGGCTGTTCATTGGTTGACAGAGATGGAGAAGACTTTTGATACTATGGATTGTGCAGCGGTTGAGAGGACTCTGTTGGCTACCTTCATGTTGAAGGATGATGCCTACGACTGGTGGACCACTTTGAAGAGTTTTTCTTATGCGGATAGGAGCGTCAGGGAGATTCCATGGGAAACTTTTGTGAAAGAATTCAATGCACAATACTTTCCCAGGCATGTTCAGAGGGCCAAGGAGAGGGAATTTATGGAGCTGACCCAAGGAAGCATGACAGTGCTTGAATACCAGATGAAGTTTGTTTCGCTTGGAAGGTTTGTGCCTTTTATCTCAGGAGACGAGGAGTGTCGGACTGAGAGGTTTGTGGATGGACTGAGGTCCAGTCTGAGGAGTTTTGTGGCATCTCACTGTTGTACAGATTTGGCATCGACGGTTAGGTGTGCCGCAGCAGTAGAGGCACAGCAGGATCAGTCAGCCCGAGAGAGGGGATTGACTACTCAGAGACCAGTTCGTGGCAGGGGGAAGGCAGCGGCAACAGCTCCTTCATCTGGATCAGGATCGTCTTCACTCGGCTCCATGTTCAGGAGGTTCTTTCGAGGCAGTGGCAGCAGTAGCGGCAGTAGCGGTAGCAGCAGACTGAGGCAGAGCCAGCAGAGTCAGTCAGTGTCCAGTGCTCAGCAGGAGACAACTCAGAGGCTTCCGGTAGCCGGTCGGCATTGCGGTGGCACTCACGGTGGGACTTAGTGTCCTGCTTTTTCTGGGAGGTGCTACACTTGTGGCCAGCAGGGCCATTTGGCGAGGTTTTGCCCGCAGGGGCGTGGTCAGGGGCAGAGACCATGTGATCAGAAGAAGCCGAGGACCCAGGGGAGAGTTCTAGCTATCACCAGGAAGGAGGCTCGTGCATCCAACTTGGTGGAAGGTACACTTTCTGTCCTTGGGAACTCCGTACATGTGTTGATTGATTCGGGTGCTTCGCATTCTTTCATTTCTGAGCAGTTCGTAGATGTTCTTTCTGCACCCGTTGATGAGATATATGATGGATTGATGGTAGAGGTTCCTTCTGGGGATTTCATGTTGTCTTATAGCTGTTTGAGTGAAGTTCCCTTGACCATTGAGGGCCACGAGTTACCTGCCCAGTTAGTTGTGCTTGCCATTCGTGACTTTGATGTCATCTTGGGCATGGATTGGTTGGAGGCCTATTATGCCGAGGTGGACTGCCAGAGGAAGAGGGTGCGTTTCTCTATTTCGGACATCCCGACCTTCTACTTCCAAGGTGTTAGGCTCTCTTTTCGAGGTATTCTTATTTCTGCCTTTAAGGCTCAGAGGTTGCTTGTTGGTGGTTGTGAGGCCTTCCTTGCCTCTGTTGTTCTAGCTGATGTTAGTAGTAGTCCCAGTCCTTGGGAGGTGCCTGTAGTATGTGATTTTATAGATGTGTTTCCTGAGGAGTTGCCTGGCCTTCCTCCTCAGCGAGAGGTTGAGTTTACTATTGAGCTTGCACCGGGTACGGCGCCCCTATCTAAGGCCCCGTATCGGATGGCGCCAGCCGAACTCGCTGAGTTGAAGGCGCAGTTGCAGGAATTGTTGGATAAGGGTTTCATTCGTCCTAGTAAATCTCCGTGGGGTGCTTCAGTTCTATTTGTCAGGAAGAAGGATGGTTCTCTGAGATTGTGCATTGATTATAGACAGCTGAACCAAGTGACAATAAAGAACAAGTACCCACTTCCGAGGATCGATGATTTGATGGATCAACTGCAGTCTGCAAAGGTGTTTTCGAAGATTGACTTGAGATCAGGGTATGATCAGATGAGGATCTGTGAGGTTGATGTTAGTAAGACAGCCTTTAGGACTCGGTATGGACATTATGAGTTTTTGGTTATGCCTTTTGGCTTGACCAATGCTCCGGCGACTTTTATGGATTTGATGAACCGGATTTTCAGGGCCTATCTGGATCAGTTTGTGGTGGTATTTGTAGATGATATTTTGATATACTCTTCTTCTCAGGAAGAACATGCCACACATCTTCAGGTGGTATTGCAGGTTCTGAGAGAGCACCAACTCTATGCCAAGTTTAGCAAGTGTGAATTTTGGTTAGACAAGGTGCACTTCTTGGGGCATGTCATTTCTGGCGATGGCATTGCTGTGGACCCAGCCAAGATTGAGGCAGTGATGGATTGGAGCAGGCCAACAACAGTAACTGAGATCAGGAGCTTCTTGGGGCTAGCAGGTTATTACAGGCGGTTTGTTCAGGGTTTTTCTTCGATAGCGGCCCCCTTGTCGAGGTTGACTCGTAAGGAAGTTCGTTTCGTGTGGACCGAAGAGTGTGAACAGAGTTTCATTGAGTTGAAGACTCGCCTCACTTCGGCTCCAGTGTTGGTGCTTCCATCAGGTTCAGGTGGATTTGTAGTTTATTCAGATACATCACATCGAGGTTTGGGTGCAGTTCTGATGCATCATGGTAAGGTTGTGGCCTATGCTTCTAGACAACTGAAGAAGCATGAGGAGAACTATCCCACTCATGACTTGGAGTTAGCAGCTGTAGTATTTGCACTGAAGATCTGGAGGCATTATTTGTATGGAGAGAAATTTCAGGTTTTTACTGGTCACAAGAGCCTAAAGTATGTATTCACGTAGAGGGATCTGAATTTGAGGCAGCGCAGGTGGATGGAATTCATCAAGGATTTTGACCTCGACCTTTCTTATCATCCGGGCAAGGCGAATGTGGTGGCAGACGCCTTGAGTCGGAAGACGGTCATGTCATATCTCATGGTTCGAGAATGGAGATTATTTGAACAGGTTGTGGAATCTTCCTTTCGGGTTCCACGTAAGGCTGATAGAGCCGTGTTGGCCAGCTTAACTATGAGGCCAGCGGTGTACCATGCCGTGATTGAGGCTCAGAGGGCAGATGTAGAGTTACCGCAGATTCTCCAGAGACCAGAGGTGGAATTATGGGATGATGGTACAGTCAGGTTTAGAGGTAGACTCTATGTTCCGACCGAGAATGACGTGCGCAGGAGTGTCCTTGATGAGGCACACCATTCTAGATATGCAGTGGATCCCGGAACGACTAAGATGTATCATTGTTTGAGAAGGCACTTTTGGTGGCCTGGTATGAAGAAGGATGTGGCTGAGTATGTGGCAAGGTGCATGACTTATCAGCAGGTTAAGGCAGAACATCAAAGACCAGGAGGATTGTTGCAGCCTTTGCCGATCCCGGAATGGAAATGGGAGCATGTGACTATGGACTTTGTGATGGGATTACCTGTATCCCCTAGCAGAAGAGACGCGATCTGGGTCATTGTTAATCGATTGACCAAGTCGGCACACTTCCTGGCTATTAGGAAGGACTGGTCAGTTGGTAAGTTGGCTAAGCTGTTTGTAGATCGGATCATCTCTCTACACGGGGTGCCTTTATCCATCGTGTCAGACCGGGATCCGAGGTTTATTTCTAGGTTCTAGAAGAGTTTTCAGAAGGCCTTGGGCACGCAGTTGGCCTTTAGCTCGGCCTATCATCCCGAGACTGATGGACAGTCGGAGAGGACCATTCAGACTTTGGAGGATATGCTCAGGGCATATTGCCTAGATTGAGGAGGTTCTTGGGAGCAACACTTGTCTACAGTGGAGTTTGCTTACAACAACAGTTATCATTCTAGTATCGGCATGGCACCTTACGAGGCATTGTACGGGCGACCGTGTCTATCCCCTGTGAATTGGTCCGAGATTGGTGAGAGGCAGATAGCAGGACCAGAGTTGATACAACAGTGTGCTGAGGTTGCTAGAGTGGTACAACAGAGATTGATTGCAGCTCAGAGCAGACAGAAGAGTTATGCTGTCATCCGTAGGAGACCGCTTGAGTTTGAGGTTGGGGACCACGTGTTTCTCCGAGTCTTGCCCTCTAAGGGCGTGATGAGATTCGGGAAGTGAGGTAAGCTGAGTCCGCGATATGTTGGGCCTTTTCCCATTCTTGCTCGAATTGGGGAAACGGCGTATCAGCTAGCCTTGCCGCCCAGTCTTGCAGGGGTGTACGATGTGTTCCATGTTTCCTTGCTGAGAAGATATGTTCAGGATCCATCTCATGTTTTAGATTTTTCAGAGTTGGAGGTCGCTGAGGACTTGTCCTTTCCAGAGTTTTCAGTACGTATTGAGGATCGCAGGGAACAAGTCCTTCGGAACAAGGTTGTACCTCTGGTTAAGGTGATTTGGCAGTACAGCTCTGGAGGCGAGGCAACCTGGGAGTGCGAGGACGAGATGCGGGAGTAGTTTCCCTACCTTTTCTCGTAAGTTCTCTTGTGAGCTTGTATCTTTATGTTTCAACCTCTTTAATTGTAGCAGGCAATTTCGGAGACGAAATTCTTATAAGGGAGGGAGAATGTAAGGACTGAGGTTTCGGATCCGGTTATCGGGTCAATTTCTGGGTCGGATCCCCTGGTTTGGGTCCTGATGGGTCAGGGGAGTGCCATCTAAATGACGTCTAGGATGCACGACGCTTTTTGAACGGCGTCTTGCTAGGTGGACGCCATTTAGCTTGGTTGCTGTTGTGCCACGTGGGCGAGCTTCGGGCCGTGAGAGTACGGTCCCTGTCGTGTCGTCTGAACGGCGTCCTTGATGGACGACGCCATTCAGAGTACGACCCTGGGTTGTCAGTGTACGGCGCCGGTCTTATCGTCTGAAAGACGTCTTTGATAGGCGACGCGTTTCAGAGTCTCTGTCAGTACGGCCCGTCATGTCAAGTGATAGGCGTCTGTGTCGCACGACGCGTTTTACCCAGCTTCTGTTTGACCTTGCGAACCCTCCTTCCTTTCCCTGATTTTCTCCTCCCTCTTCTCTCTCCTCTCTTCCTCCGGCGAACCGGCGATCCTTTTCCCGTTTTTCCTTCCTTTCCTCCCTCCATTTCATCTCTCCCTCCACTCCATCAACCTCCCAACTTCCTCCACTACCACCACCACCTCCTCCGCGGCGTTTTTCTCTCCGGACGGTGGCCGACGTCCCGGTGGAGTAACGACGTCCTCGGCGGTACCGGCAGCGGCGTGGGGCGAGTCGGGTTGGCAGCCTGGAGCTTGGAGGAGTTCAAACAATCGGTAGGGTGACGATCCCTGTGATATTTCATCTTAAAATCATGTTTTCCTGCTTTGAAGCACATATGTTTTCCCGCTTTGAAGCATGTTTAGGGGTGTTTTTGGGGTGAAAATGCTAAATGCATGAAATAAGAAATTGGGTGTTCTAATGGTAGTTAGGTTCTCCTCCTTTTCCCCCTATGTTTCATAGCCTTTTTGTACGTTTCGGGGGAGAAATCCCAACTTGTGGATTGGAGGAAATGGAGGGGAGAACCTGTCTGTCGGGACTAAATGGCGTCGAGGTGAAGCGACGCCTTTTAGAAAGGCGGCGCCCACCCACGACGCGATTTAGCCCCATTAACAGACTCTGTCTCTGGACTGACAAGCGTCCAAGGACAGCGACGCCTTTTTAAAAGGGGACTTGCGTGAACGACGCGTTTTAGTGGAAATTACCCCGTAGCCTGTCCCTGCTTCTGTTGCTATCAGGCGACGAGGGACAGTGACGCCTTTTCAAAAGGCGGCTACCTGTGGCGACACAGTTTAGGCCATTTCCGAGGGCCAGAATTCACATGAACCAGTTTAGGAGGCTTGAATGGCGTCGGCCTTGGACGACGCGATTCAAGACAGAATCACATTAATTCATGCTATTAATATATGTTTACACTATTAGATAGCTCGGTTAATTGCATGTTTGAAATCGCACTCGAAGATGAGAATTTTTATGTGACCGGATCACACTGTGTTATGTTTCGTGCGACTGTAGACCTAGAGTGACAGTTGTAGCGCTTTGTCACCCTGTGTCGGTGTGGGTGGGACACAATGCCGGTGGGAGCAGTGGCGGGGTGACGCCTAGTGAGAGAGGGTCACCTGGTGAACCCCAAGGTTAGCTAGTACAGGTGTCGGAGAGGTACCTGTGAAGTGTCACTCGTGCTGGGGGAAGGAGTAACCACTTGAGCCAGTTGGGCCGGAGTAGCTAGCGTGCTATCCGAGGGGTTACTGTTTGGTCTTAGCAGGTCGGTGTTTCCCACTTTCGGTTGTGTGGTTGGTGTGTTTTGCCGATACGTTGGTTGTAGGCTCCCTGGTAAAATGGTTTAAGAGATATACATGTTACATTTCGAATGCATGTGATTTATATCGAGATTTAGGAGTAGTAATTACTGCTTTACTTGCTTACTTTACCTTTAGCTGTGTTACTACACTTGTGGGTGCGTGAGTGAGCGGAGGGGATCGAAGGATCCTTACTGAATCTTTTCGTTGAGACTCACCCTTGTGGTTTTCAGGTGAGGGTTCCAGACAGGCTTAGCGAGGAGAGTGCTGCTATGAGTTGCGCGCCAGCAACTGTTACTCTGGGGTATGCCCCGACGTAGTTGTTATTTTATTTCTGGCATGTACGCTTAATTATTTCTTTTCAATTGGAGTATGTAATTATTTGCTGTGTCGAGTCGCATTGTAATAACTTTTAATTCTTGCACTTCTTTTTTAATTCAATGCGATATGGATGTTTCGCTTAGTTTATTATTTATTTCTCAAACTTATCTAGATCCTGGTTTGGTTCCAAATTAATGATTCGGTACCCATTTAATAATCGGATCCCCGATTATAGGGTGGCGGGTCGTTACAAAATGTATCCTTAAGTACTTGAGAAGAACTAAGGATATGTCTCTGGTCTATGGAGGAGGAGACTTAAAGCTACAAGGATACACTGACTCGAGTTTTCAGTCTGATCTGGATGACAGCAAGTCAACATCAAGATTTGTCTTTACACTCAACGGAGGAGCAGTGAGCTAGAAAAGTTTCAAGTAAGAAACCACTGCTGATTCGACAACAGAAGCTGAGTACATTGCTGCTACTAAAGCCGCCACGGAAGCAGTCTGGATGAAGAAGTTCATCGACGATCTTGGTGTGGTCGAAAGCATCTCTGGTCCCGTCCCACTGCTATGTGACAACAATAGGGCGATTGCTCAAGTGAAAGAGCTGAGGTCTCATCAGAAGTCAAAGTACATTCTATGACGCTTTCACTTAATTAGAGAGATTATAACTCGAGGAGATGTCGTGGTGGAAAGAAGTTCCTTTAGCCGACAGCATAGCAGATCCACTGACAAAGCCATTGTCTCAAAATGTGTTTGAGCGTCATTTAGCGAATATGGGTATTCAGCATAAGAGTGATTGGCTTTAGTCCAAGTGGGATATTGTTAGTATTAGGTGGCATACAAGCCAATCAGATACTTTGTATTATTCAGTTGTTAATAAAATGTCATAATTTCATTGTGTATTTAATTCGATCCTTGTTTATCGTCTCACGATGAAGTCCATGAACATGTGCAATGGTCTTCGGATTATGATGAGATCATAATTATGGGACTTAAGACTTGTAAACACATGTTCTTAATTGTTCGTAGTCAGAGGATGTTTGAGAAGGACATCAAACATTCGGACAGACTAGTACAGGTTTCTTCAGCTCATATGATGAGGGTGACTGATTCTATAAGTCACTTGTGTGGAGACACTATGCTTGACCTGTAGGTGCTCATTGGCGAATGAGTTCACTGAACTGATTCAACCATGAATCGCTGGATGGTAGCTACCTAACTGTTAACCAGCTCTATTCTTTTGTCACGGTTGCGTGGATGGTCCTTGGACCTAAGACACCAAGGATACCTTGTTGGTAGGTCTCTGAGCTTTGACCTTGACTAACAAATCCCTAACCATGGGTTATCAATAAGTCAAGTGATCGGGTTCAAGAAGATGCCCTCGAAGGTAATTGTGTGGTCAATACGGGATCATCCGCTCTCAGTAATAGGAGAGAGAATATTCCGGAAATGATGAGCTTATGTCCCTGGCCAGGACGTACTCTGTATTAGATAAGGAGTTATTTGATATAGATTAGCAGCATCTGATTCAAGTGAATCGACTGGTTATGGTTTAATTGTAAACCATACCCTAGGTCGATTCGAAAACATTGCACGGATGAAGGATTATATACACGCGGTAACCGATGATGGAAATGTTCCAATAGTGGGTTGCGGAAACCCCAATACCTTCAGGGATCGCGCGGTGTTGCTTGGCACACAACGTGATTGGAAGCCCGTCTGAATTTATTGTGGGACATTAAATTCTGTTGATTAATTAATATAAGGATATTAATTAATTAAGTGGGTCGGTAAAGAGTTACTGGAGTTAATAGACCATTAACTGGACTGGTATTTGGGCCTAGAGGGTTACATGCAAAAGGTTTTCAAGTCGATGGATATTTTGACAAGGTTTTTGGATAAGTGTGGGTTTTTCCAAAAAATCGCGAAACCACTTATTATAAAAGTACCAATGCCAGGTCAGGGGGCAGCAACTCTGACCTAGCTGCCTCCCCCGCCCCCCTCTCTCTCCTAGGCGCCTCCCTCTGTGGCCGGCCCCCTCGAAGGCTCAGATCTGACTCCCTCCTGCTCCGCTTCCCGTCCGATGGGAATTCTGAATTAGTATGTCGCGGAGGATCACACGCAGCCAGATAGAATCTGCGGATACTGCACCGAGCGAGGAAGCGAGGATGATCCATCGAGAGGAAGACCGTATGGATACCGCTAGAGGCCAGGCACCTGTGCGGCTTGCGGCATCGCACAGACGGAACCCGACGAATGCGGATTCGAATCCGCACATAGTAAAAATCCGATTTTACCTCATCGATTTTAATACTCGATACGGCGCAGATATGATTTTTCTATCCGCTGCATTTTTCTCGGATCCGACACAACAAACCCAATAGTGTACACATCCAATTTTGGACTGCCTGGTGGTCTCCAACCGGGCGTTACATTATAACTCAGGCCAATTGGGCTCAACTCATCATTTTTTAACTCAAACCAGCATCCATTCAACCAATAAGCTTAAGTTCCATATTCCTATACTTAATCGGTCAGGTCCGAGTCGTGGACAACAATCTCGACTGTCATATAGAGTATTGGATGGCTATCTTTTCTGCCATCAACTCCACTTGAAGTCCACCTTCATCAACGTCAAGTTTTACTAAACGACATCCTACATAGTTGTCCACTTCTGTCACATGGCAAGGCTCTCCACCATTAAAGTGCACATTGGATGGCGGAGGAGTCTATCGCCTATGTTTCTGGATGGCAAGGGATCCTACTACCCACATTACTTGATGGCACTCGACATTGCCGTCCACTGAAGATTCTACAGTCAAATGCAGTAACTCATGTTCTCTTCCACTCCAGCCACCATGCGCCTCAACCCTTGCCATCTCCCACTCCTTGCACCCACCAAGGACAGGAACAAGGCCACCATGGCCTTCTCCAATTAGTCTATTGCCAAAAAAAAGAGAATTTAGACCCCAAAGTTCTCACTTTTTTCACCTTTTCTATAAATACTACATGGGTGGCACCCATGGGAAAGAAGTTGGAGCTTGGAGCTTAGGGCGCTACGTTTATAAGGAAGGAACTTGAGGAAGATGTCCATCTCCCAAAGAGGAGAACCGAGCAACATTCTCTCCAATCTCCCTCTCATTTTATTTCATTTTTAACATATTTTAGTCTTCATTTGCCATGGCTTAGCTTGCATTCACGTATTATTATGCCATAAGAAAATCAAAGGTTCTTTCCAAATTTCCCAACACCAACACACACACGCATGCATACTAAACTTCCTAGAGCCAACTTTTAAGAGGTTTTATTAAAAAAAGGGGAAGGAGAGCGGCTGTAGTGCTTAGTCACTCCCCTTCTCAAACACCTAACCGGTACGTTCCCACCATTTTGTGATTTAATTTCATGTTTGCATGAGTAGAACCTACATTTGGCAATCCTAATTGGGTTTCCTTTTTACATGTTTGCAAGAATTCGACCTTGAATTGGTGTTTGCACAATCAGGCTCTTCATCCTGGCTAGCCGGAGGTGAAGAAAAGAACCACTCACTACTCTCGCAGTCGAGGCAACCTCGCAATCCACACACCCACGGAGCACGAGATGGTAAATTACTCTTGGCGATCACACTTATTTTATATAATTACTAACCATTCCCCTTTAGTGC
Organism: Zantedeschia hybrid cultivar; assembly: GCA_030544215.1. Taxonomy (NCBI): domain Eukaryota; kingdom Viridiplantae; phylum Streptophyta; class Magnoliopsida; order Alismatales; family Araceae; genus Zantedeschia; species Zantedeschia hybrid cultivar. The sequence goes on along the minus strand of JARZZO010000005.1, from coordinate 25,317,604 downwards.
CGTAGTGATCAGAAGAGTACCCTATGCGGTGACAGTTCACGGTGTCATACACTGGCACCCGACTAAGGCCACGCCATGTAAGAGGGCCAATTCGGGTGTCTACAGTAGGGTCTAACCTAAAAATTAATTTTAAAAAAAAGAATTATACTTGGTGCAATACAAGGTGATGCAGCATCACCTGTATTACAACAAGTATTACTCCTCTAGTAAGATTTGTTATGGGCAAATAAGAGTGTGACAATTTCCCCATCCGTATTCAAATAGTGATAACACAATGCATGAATTCTGCATTTCTTCAAAAGGATCTTTACATTTAAATGATGAAAACGGGCTTTAAAATTCTTATAAATAGACTTTAAATGATTATTGATAATTGTAGAGGGTTTAAACTGTGGTGTCCATAATGGATGAGTGAACTGATGGGATGATGCTACGTGGAGCACCCAACCAATCGTGACGGACCCATTCATCGTCTCCTCCTTGAAGAGGTAGAACAAAGGCCATCAGGGGATCCACGAGGTTTACTAGGATTAACTCTTCAATGTCTAAGTTAGATGGGACTTGTGGAGGAGAGTTTTGGTAGCGTAATAAGCCTTGAGTAGGTCGAGGTTTGCACACCTAGTAAAGTAGGAGGGTCATGGCTTATATAGGATCCCTCTAGCTAGGCAGGAGTGAACATGTACCCTGCAAAATCGGGCCACGTGTTACCTAATCAAACGCCACGGGGGTGCTATGCAAGGGCTTCGAGACTTAGTGATGTCAAATCCGGTGTTAGTAGGGTCTAATCTCCCTGGTTGGGAGTAGGTCCTCATGTTGATGGTGATGGAGATGACCAAATTGTATCTTATGATGGCAGCCCTCATAATGACGCTTTTCCCCTTGGGCGACCGTGCCTCTAGCAGATGTTGACCTATGATTTTGACACGTGTAAATGTAAGAGTTTCATCTAGCAAGATCGTAGTGGAAAATTCAAATTAAAATTTTATCTTGCTCGAAACCGCACAAGATTAGTTGCCCAATTCGAATGAACACAAAACTAGTGGGAAAGATCCGATCTTCTTACCATGCAGGGATGACGACTCCCCAAAATTCAATGTAGGAAATCCACAAGATGGCGTGAGCCGCATACGTGCACAACCTCTAGATGTATCCATACGGATCCTCGTGCAAACGAGATATTCTCGTCCACGCGCGTCGATCAAGCCTCCACCACGAGCTTGAGAGAAAGAGAGAGCGACGGCCAAAGAGAACCCACGTGCTGGTTAGGGTTTTTTCTGTACATCGTTGTTTTATATAAGTCATGTCCGATTTTTCACAAAAATCAAGACAAGATATAAAACACTCTTTAAACTCAGTCTCATGAGAATCCTTATGTGTGTGGCCCTCTAGGTGCAACAATCACCTTGGCTAAAGGCCCATTAATCTTAAAACTCTTTTAAGATTAAATTAACTCATTTAACATAACTCATGTATAAATGAATGAATTAATTATCATATAATTATTTATCCAGTGGGCCTTCTGATCACGAAAGGCACCAAGCAACACCTCGTGATCCCAGAAGACTTTGGGGATCATTATCCCATAATTGGAACCTATGTGTCCTTAGATTATCATACGAAAATAATCCTTCGTCCACAGAACTTAACAGTGATGGCAAAGTATAGTTAATTGTCAAACTCCTTAATCACTTAAGTGGATCGATCGCTTAATAATATATAAAAAAACTCCTTTTATGATAATCATATTAATCCTGGCCATGAACTTAAACGAGCATAGATTGTTGTGGGAGATTCCATCTTGACCACTCAATCACCTTCGTATGACTTCTACTGTTAATGGTCACTTGAATATTCCGACCAAGATATTCTGAATACTTAATCAATAACCATATGGCAACTATCCTCGCACAAGGTGTCCTTGGAGTCTTAGGTCAAAGGACCTACTGTATTACTATAATACAGAATATCCTGGTTGACAATTAAGACCATCCAAGAATTTTGGAGAGGATCAGCTTAGTGAACTCATTCAACCAATGAGCACCTACATGTTTGTCTCAGTGTCTCTACACTAGTGGTTATAAGGCCAACCACTCTCATCACATGAGCATACACAACATGTGTAAGGATTGAGGTTTCGGATCCGGTTATCGGGTCAGTTTTAGAGTCGGATCCCTTAGTTTGGGCCCTGGTGGGGCTGAGACTTAGTTTCCTTTTCGCATCGAGCTTGCGAGACGCGGTTTAAATGGCGTCCAGCAATGTTGACGTATTTTAGGCTGTGCCACGTGGGTGCCACGTGGGCTGGCCTTGGGGCGCAAGAGTACGGCTCCGGTCTTATCGTCTGAATGGCGTCTTGTATGGACGACGCCATTTAGAGTACGACCCTGGTTTGTCAGAGTACGGCCCGGTCTTGTCATCTGAATGACATCGGACTTGGATGACGCGTTTTTCCCAATTTCTGTTTGACCCCGCGAACCCTCCCTCCTCTCTTCCCTCCGACTCTTCAGCGCTCCTTTCCCCCTCTCCTTGCTTTCCTCTCCCCATTCCTCCTCTCCCTCCACTCCATTAACTTCCCAACTTCCTCCACTACCACCACCACTTCTTCCGCGGCGCATTTCTCTCCGGACGGTGGCCGACGTCCCGGTGGAGTAACGGCGTCCACGGCGGTACTGACAGCGGTGTGTGGCAAAGTGGGTTGGCGGCTTGGAGCTAAGAGGAGTTCGAGTAACTAGTAGGGTGACGATCCCCATTGTATTTCGTTTAAAACCATGTTTTTTCCGCTTTGGAGCATATTTAGGGGGTTTTTTTGGTGAAAACACTAATTGCATGTAATGAGAAATTGGGGGTCTTTAAATGGGTATTTAGGTTCTCCTCCTCCCCCTCTACTTTGCGGTGTTTTTTGTATGGTTTGGGGGAGAAATCCCGCCTTGTGACTTGGGGGATGGCTGAAGGAGAACCTGTCTGTGAGGGTTAAACGGCGCCGGGGGACAGCGACGCCTTTTTAAAAGGCGGCTTCCACCCGCGACGCGATTTAGTCCAGATAACAGACTCTGTCTCTGGACTGATTAATGTCCAGGGACAACGACACCTTTTGAACGGCGACTTCCGCGCACGACGCGTTTTAAGTTCATATCACCCCGAGGCCTGTCTCTGTTTCTATCGTTATTAGGCGACTAAGGACAACAACGCTTTTTAAATGGCAACCCCTTTGAACGACGCGATTTAGGCCATATTCCGAGGACCATTTTCACATGAACCAATTTAGGGGTCTTGAATGACGTCGGCCTTGGGTGACGCGATTCAAGACAGAATCTCATTAAAGCATGTAATTAACATGTGTCTACATTGTTAGATAGTTGGATAAATACATGTTTTGAAATCATACTCGAGGACGATGAATTCTACGTGATCGGATCGCACCGTGTTGCATTTTGTGCGATCGTGGGCCTAGAGTGACAGTTGTTAGCACTTAGGCACCCTGTGTCGGTGTGGGAGTGACACGGAGCCGGTGTGGGAGTGGTGGAGTGACACTTAGAGAGAGGGTCACCTGGTGTACCCCGGGGTATAGCTAGTACCGGTGTGAGAGTGGTACATTCGAAGTGTCACTCGTGCTGGGGGAAGTAGGACCACCTTGAGCCGTGTCGGGCTAGAGTAGCTAGTGTGCTATCCGAGGGGTTTCTGTTTGGTCTCAGTGGGTCGGTGTTTTCCGCATTCGGCCGTGTGACTTGTGTGCTTAGCCGAGACGCTAGTTGTTGACTCCGTGGTAGTTTCAGAATCGTAGATGTTACTGTTATAAACGCGTGCATTTTATATCGAAATTGTGTTACTGCTCTATTTAGTTATATTGCCTATATTTGTGTACTACACTTGTGGGTGTGTGAGTGGGTGGTGGGGATCGAAAGATCCCTACTGAGTCTTTTTCGATGAAACTCACCCCCTGCGGTTTTCAGGTGAGGCTTCTAGGCAGGCGTAGCGAGAAGAGTGTCTGCCCTGGGTTACGCGCCAGTAGCTGCTGTTCCGGGGTATCCCCCGATGTAGTTGTTATTTCCTTTTATGGCATGTATGCTTAATTATTTCTTTTTCAGTTGGAGTATGTAATTATTTGCTGAGTCAAGTCGAATTGTAATAACTTTTAATTTCTGCACTTCTTTTACAATTCAATGTGATGTGGATGTTTAATTTAGTTTATCATTTATTTCCCAGACTTATCGAGATCCTGGTTTGACTCCAAATTTAATGATTCGGTACCCATTTAGTAATCGGATCCTCGATTATAGGGTGGCGGGTCGTTACAACATGTATCAGTCTGTCCAATTACTCGATGTTCGGTTCGAGCAGTCTATGACTGAAAACAATTTAGGACTTATATCTATAGAGGGTTAATCTTATTATCACAACTCCTTGTGATTTAACTCTCATTGCATAAGTCCTCGTACATGAGTGTGTGTGTATGTGTGTATGTGTGTGTGTGAGAGAGAGAGAGAGAGAAATACCATTTATTGCTAAATAAGAATTATAAGAATTAAGTCCATGATTGGCTTAGGACACCCTAACTTCTTCATTCTCCCGTTTGGACTATAGCCAATCTCCTACATGTTTGATCCCCATCCCATGTAGGTGACGTTCAAAAACTTTATGAACCAAAGGCTTTATCAATAGGTCTGCAATGTTATCTTCAGATGGAGCTCTTTTCATGAGAATATCTCCTCGAGCAATCATCTCTTTGATCAAGTGGAACTTTTGTAGAATATGCTTAGACCTTTGATGAGACCTGGGTTCCTTAGCTTGCGCTATTGTCCCATTGTTGTCATAAAACAAGGGCACTGGATCATATATATTAGGTACAATCCCGAGCTCAGTGATGAATTAATTTCTTCATCTAAATCGCTTCCTTTTCTACTTCTGAGGCTGTGATGCATTTTGTAGAATGAGAAAAGTCATTGTGCTCCCACTGACCTTCTTGTACACACATGATTCATCTTCATTCTTAATGAAGTCGTAAAATTTGAGTGCTTCATCAAATCTCATGTTCCAACTGCGAGATGTCTACTTTAATCCATAAATAGATTTCTGCAGCTTGCACACTTTGTCTGAAAACTCTCTGGACATGAAACCTTGAGGGTGTATCATATGCACCTCTTTCTCTAGCCTTCCATTAAGAAAAGCTGCCTTCACATCCATTTGCCAGATTTCATAATCATAGTGTACTGCTATTACTAGCAAGATTCTGATGGATTTGATCATGGCGACTGGCGAGAAGATTTCATCATAGTCAATGCCTTAATTCTGAGTGCATCCTTTTGCCATCAACCTCACTTTAAAGGTCTCCATCTTCCCATTAGAGCCAATCTTTCTTTTATAGACCCACTTGCATCCAATGAGTATAATACCTTTTGGTGGGTCCACAAAGTTCCAAACTTGATTGGAACACATTAATTCTATTTCAAAATTCATGACTTTCTACTACTTTTCGGAGTCAATATAGTTTATTGTCTCCTCAAAACTTTGAGGATCCTCATCCTTAATATGACGTACCTTTTGACCTTCCTCAAAAATATGTCTGACATATCTCTTAGGTTTTCTAGGTACCCTTTCTGACCTGCATACAACTGGATCTGATCTCTGCTGAATCGGAGTGCGCAATTCCTGATCCAATTGCTGAGGTAATTGAGTGCTAACTTGTGGGTCTATAATTTCTTCTAGACCACCTTTCTCCCACTATTCTTATTAATGGTGTATTCACTCTCAAGGAATTGGGTAACCTTAGCAACAAACACACTTTGTTCGCTAGGCCGGTAGAAATAGTATCGAAAAGTCTCTTTTGGATACCCTACAAGTCTGCATCTTCCAATTCTAGACTCCAACTTGTCCGAATCATTCCTCTTAACATGTGCAGGGCATCCCCATACTCTGACATATTTAGCATTTGGCTTCTAATCTTTCCATATCACATATGGTGTGGAAAAAATAGATTTAGTTGGAACTTTGTTTAGGAGATAAGCAACTGCCTCACGGGCATAGCCCTAAAGAGACACAGGAAGGACAACAACGTTCATCATGGACCGTACCATATCTAATAAAGTATGAATTTTTTTTTCAGCAACTCCATTTAATTGAGGCGTGTAAGGAGAATTGCAATATAATCTCATTGTCTCTGAGATATTAGATGAATTATGTACTCAAGTATTCACTACCTCGATCTGATCGAAGCACCTTGATACTTTTTCCAGTTTATTTTTTCACTTCATTCCTGAATTCTTTGAATTTCTCGAATGCTTCAAATTTATACTTTATTAAGTACACATACCCGTATTGAGAAAAATCATTAGTGAAAGTTATGATGTTATACCTTAGAACTTAAACCCATATAATTAGTTAATGAGTCATGTTTAATTAAGCATGATATGATTAATTAAGGGTCATGAGTAATTGGGCTGAATTATAGTTAATTATTTATTAAAATAATAAATAGTATATGAGGAATCCACTAGTCTAATCATTAGGCCCATTGAGCCCATTAGTGTTCTAAGAAGGAACTAAAGTAGTTCCAACACTTAATCAAATTCTAAGTTCTGAGTTGTATGACAGTAGTTCAGTAAATTGACGATAACTTTTCACTCGGTTGACGAAAAGTTATGATCTTAATACCATTGGAAAGAAAAAATTAATATATACCATTTTTTAGAAGAATATTTTTACTAATTTTAATTGTAAAAAGGTCGAATTTAAGGATTTACAGTTAAGAAAATAGTTAAGTACTGGAATAGAGCCTAATTACATTAAGAAGTGATTTTTCCTTGGAGATTAAGCCGTCCATGGTTGGAGTCCGAATCCAGTTTGGAAAGGGGGGTTTCTTGGTTGTATTAGGAAGGAAAAAAGCTATATATGATCTCTTAAATTTGTGTTAGGACTTCTAGTGCTGCACTCGAACTCCCAAGGTAAGAGTATGGTGTTCTTGAGAAGAATTAGAAGAAGTTTTGATTTATTACTTTTTGGGATTGGTTCTAACATATGAATTATATTCATAGATTTTTAGAGGACGTAGACGAAGCTCTAGAAGTGGAAGATTTCATGACTAGAGCATAAGGAATTGATTAGAGAAGTATTTAAGTGGTGTTGTTCATGTTCTTCAAGAGGTAAGATATGAAACCTATTAAATGATATTTTATATTAATATAAAAACTTCATTTTGATTTAAAAAAAAGTGGTCAAATATGATTCCTGAAATCTTAATCTATATGTCTATAATCTTAGTTCCCACTTTAGACCCTCGATTCTATGAGAATTCTTCGAGATATTATAGTTAAGAAAAACTGGTCTAAATCGCATCCAGACCAGTGGACGTGATACAAAAGACGTTCGCCAAAACTTTTTCTAGATGTCCATTTTGTGCTCTCCAAATTTTATAATTTTTTTAATTTGTTTAATAGTTTTTTCGTAACTATAATCTCAGCCTATTAAGTCTATCCAGATTGATGACAGTTCGAATTTTTGGATGAACCTTGATTGGCCATAACTCCTTTGTTCCTTAGTCAAATGATCTTAAATTTTGACCACAACTTTATCATAATAGAATATAATTGTCTGAAAATTTTTATAATTTTTAAAAATTTATTCATCAATATTATGCTATTTATTTCAATGGCCAAAATTCACTCAAGTTTGACATATGCAACTCAATGCTCTAAACTATTCATTTGATGTTTGATTCACGTGAAACTTTGTCTACATGTTTATGCCGTCAAGTTTGGCTATTTTTTGAAATTCTTTTTGCTATTTCCAGACCTGTTTATTGAATTTTTACCTTCAGAAATTAGGTTTAATACTTGAAAAATATGTTTATTTGTCCAAAAACTATGAGGATATTCTTGGAGCATATTATTCCATCCATAAACCTGTTGGTATCAATTTTGTTCAGATTTCACATCTATATGACCATGTTGGTTCTTTAAGTGGTTATTTTATAAGTAAAAACATATATTTTGACTTATAACTATATGTAGCATTTTTTTAATTTAAATTATAGATATATGTTCATCTTTTGCATCATTTATTCTCTGTTAATCTGATTGTGCCATAATTATTAGATTTTGCTTGGATATTGTCATCTTAAGTAGATATTTAGCCCGATTCTATTATAAACATCCATATTGGATAAGATATTTTATTTAGAGCCCGAGGCCAAATATGTAATGCCCTAGTGGTTTGGAGTTAGGTGGGACTTAGACTCCCCAGTTCTGCGCAGTAACTAAGACCTCTGCATCATTTACCTAGATGCTTTGATATTTGTCTTGTTTGGCTCATTATGTTGTGATTTGGGTGCATGTCTGTTATGATATAATTTGATTTATTTGATTAGCACATAAATATAAAATCTTTGCTCCATATATTCATTTAAATTCAGCTTAGTCATTTAAATTCTTTGATCATCCTGATTAACTATTTCCTTGGAATCATATGAATCTGTCTTAATATTATGTCTATGATATGAATCTGATTTGATAAGTTACTATGCATGCCAGAGTGGTAACTACTATAGTACACATAACCCCACTGAAACCAATGCTGCTCCCAAAAACCTCCAAAATCCAAATGGCCCTCTCAGACCGCCCATCAACCTCGGGATGATAGGCCGGGCTGAAGGCTAACCGCGTACTCAAAGTCTTCCAAAGACTCTTCCCACAATTAAGAAGTAAATCTCAAAGCCCGATCCGACATGATGGATAAGGGCACATCGAGCAGAAAGAGACGATCCGACTCATAAACAACTCAGTCAACTTACCAACTGACCAGTCCTTCCTGATAGCCAGGAAGTGTACTGACGTAGTCAGTTGTTCAATGGTAATCCAGATCACGCTCCCTCCACCAGGGGATAAAACAATCCTAACACACGCCTCAAGTCGCAAGCTCCCGTCTCCACACCGGGATCAGCAAGGACTGCAACCACGCTACCGCTGCGCCACTCTGATATTCCACCCTAACCTGCCGTCAATTCAAGCATTCAATTTACAAAATCACCCCTGTCCTTCTTCTTACTAGACCACCTCAACAATGATACGCCTTACTCGATCCGGAAAGCATCATTTATCTAGAACAGTGTGCCTTCAAAAGGGACACCTGTGCACGTCCTTCACGGTCAAATCACAAAGTCTACCTCTAACCTAACTGTACTACGGCCCTTAATTCCACCTCTGAACTCTGGAGAATCTGCGGTAACTCTGCATCTGTCCTCTAAGTCTTAATTACGGTATGGTACACTGCTGGCCAACCTGGCTCCATCAGCCTCACGTGGAATCCAAAAGGGAGATTCCACAGTCTGCTCAAATAATCCCCATACAAACAAGGCCTCTAGATCTATAGTGCAAACACCACAGCCGCCAACTCTGAGTCATAGATGGATAGTTCTCCTCAAGCTCCTTCAACTGCCTATAGGCCACAATCTTACCAAGTTGCATCAGAAACGCACCCAACCTCGATGTGATGTAACTGAATACCCCACAAATCTACCGGAACCTAATAGAAGCACCAACACTGGAGCCCAAGTGAGGCGAGTCTTCAACTTAATGAAACTCTGCTCACACTCCTCGGTCCACGTGAGACGAACTCCCCTACGAGTCAATCTCAACCAAGGGGGGTTGCTATCGAAGAAAAACCCCTGGACCAACCATCGGCAAAATCCTGCTAATGCCCTCACCGATCACACTCTTACACGGGGCTCCCCACACACAAACGGTCAAACAGCACAGTACTAAATTAAATATGTTCCATGATTCCACCAACATTGATAGACCAACACCATTATATAATAATCTTACAAAGTACACATTACAATACCAAATCACCACCACAACCCAAAATGCATAAAGAGTGCCATAAGAGTTCACAATTACTACCTCATAAGACAAGATAAGGGTGTCCATCTATCTCCGCATCTCGAATCTCCACAGAAAGAACACACAACACTATATAAGGTACCAGCTCCTACTGACCACTCGGCCCCTGACTTGCCTTATTCTTCTGGGGACAGTTTCTCGCGAGATGTCCCTTCCTGCCACAGCCAAAACAGCTACCAGCGACCAATGGACACACCCGGTTGCCGTGATACCTACCACAACGGGGACAATACTCTGCCGCATCATGTCTCTTTCCTTGCTGCCTGCTAGCCTCAGTCTGCATCTGTTGGGCCGAACCGTCCTCATCTTCATCACGTGATGTCCCTTGGGACCCGAACTCAAAGGAACTCGAACCGCCTGACGAAAGGACCGTTGATTTGCTCTTGCCTTGCTGCTTCCCTCGTACCGATCGCTCCAACTCTTTTGCCATTTGCTGAAATTGAGTCTCCACCGCTGCCGCGCATCGAACCGCTGACGCCAGATCTCTACAACCCTGAGGTGCCACCATCGTCCTTAGATCATATCGGAGTCCATCTACAAATCTCTCGGTTCTATATCTCTCCTGCCCAGACAAGTGTGGAATGAATCCTCCAAGAGCCACAAACTTTGCATGATAATCTAGAACTGACATGTCATTTTGCACCAATTCCATAAACTCTCTTTCCTTGGCCTCCTGGACGTGCCTTGGAAAGTACTGTCCACTAAACTCTCTCACAAATGCCTCCCAAGGGATCTCTCTCAAAGATCTATTTGCAAACATCCTTGTCTTGATGGTAACCCACCATTCGTATGCATTATCCTTCAACAAATAGGTTGCCAACAAGGTCTTGTCATTCTCAGCACATTCAAGAACGTCAAACGCCTTCTCCATCTCCTTAATCCAACGAGCTGCCTCGTCTGGGACTGGTCGACCTGTGAAAGAAGGGGTCTCCAACCTCAAAAGCCGCTCTAACACCGTGAACTGGTCACCTCGGGAATTGGATCCCTCGCCACCGTCTCCCTGCTGGTATCTACCCATAGCTCCAATCATAGCCTCCACGAAACGATCCACATTATACCCTTCTGCCCCCGAACTACCATCGTCTGATCTCGTACTACGAGCCAACGAAACTCTCTTCCTCGGCGCCATCACTACCTCACGAACGCAAAAGAATCAACAAAAACACGTCAAAACCTATCACTCTACACCAGCAGCTATCGCCTGTACAGACCCGTACTTATTGTTGGACTACGATATCTAACCTAGTTTACCACTTACTCGACCAGACTGAGCTCTGATACCAACTGTAACGACCCGCCATCCTATGACCGGAGACCCGGTCACTAAATGGATGTCGGCCCATTAACTGTAGGTTCATACCCGGATCTTAAACACACATCTGGAGGAGTAAGCGTTAAACAAGATTAAATATAACATTCACACGGACTACAAGGGGTACAGTGCGCAGGAAGTAAAATAATAATGTCCGTACACAGTCCAACAATAATTACATGTCCAACAGATTAATTAAGTACATGCAGAAATAAGGTACAACAACGTCGGGGCATACCCCGGAAACTAAGATAGCTGCTGGTCCGCACACCAAGGAGAACGCCACGCGCCGCCACACGCCACCAGGACCACACCTGAAAACGCAGGGAGTGAGCCACACCAGAATTGGGCTTAGTAGGGATCATCCGATCCCCTGCCTCCCACACACACACCCACAAGTGCAGTAACAAAGGTACAGGTAATAAGGCAAGTAAAGCTGTAGCACACTACTCCTAAAATCTCAATATGAACCATATGCATTCGAAATGTAACATGCATATTTCTAAAATCACTCTATCAAGAAGCCTACAACTCGCGTCTCGGCAAAACACGCCAACCACGCCTCCGAAAGTGGGAAACACACCAACCACACAGCCGTAAGTAGGAAACACCGTCCACACAAGCGAAAGTGGGAAACACCGACCCGCTGAGACCAAACAGTAACCCCTCGGATAGCACGCTGGCTACTCCGGCCCAACTGGCTCAGGTGGTTACTCCTTCCCTCAGCATGAGTGACTCTCCGAATGTACCACTCCGACACCGGTACTAGCTGACCCGGGGTTCACCAGGTGACCCTTTCTCACTAGGCGTCACCCCGCCCACGCCCCCACCGGCGCTGTGGTCACGCCCCCACCAGCACAGGGTGATAAAGCGCTACAATGTCACTCCAGGTCCACAGTAACTCAAAACACCAAAACCCGGCACAGTACGATCCGGTCACGTGAAAAGCCCGCGATCGCACTACACACAACGCAGTGCCATCCGATCAAAAAGAAACCAAGTATACTAGAGCATGCACTAACCAACTATCTAGCAGTATGTACATTTTACTGGCATGAATTAGTGTTGTTCTGCCTTGAATCGCGTCGCCCAAGGCCGACGCCATTCAAGTTCCCTAAACTGGTTCATAAAACAGAGGCCACGGGAATCTGGCCTAAAAGGCGTCGACACCAGAAGTCGCCTTTTGAAAGGCGTCGACATCCTCCGACGCCATTCAGCTGATAAATCCAGAATCTCAGGAAAACATTACCCAGGGGATTTCTTCCTTAAAAGGCGTCATGGTTACCCGACGCCATTCAAATCGCGTCGTCCACCCATGACGTCTTTTAGTTCCAGAATCCCGAGTTGACGGACCCTCAATCGGGGTGATTTCCTGCCTAAATGGCGTCATGATGGCCCGACGTCCTTTTGAAAGGCGTCGTCCATCCATGACGTCATTTAGCGCCAGATACCCTAACTCATGAAATCTCGAACGGGGAGGTTTCTGCCCTAAAACGCGTCGTACTGCCCTGACGTCCTTTTGAAAGGCGTCGGCCAGGCACGACGCCGTTTAGCGCCAGAAACCTGGTTCCCTGGTTCGAACCGAGGGTTCCTCCCTTAATCCCCAAATGCCCTAAAAAGCCCCAAAACGGAAAGGGGGAGGAAGAGAAGTTGATTCACCACAAACATACTACGAAACCCCATTCACGAACGCGGCCATATCCACGAGAACACCCCCTAGACATGCTTAATTTAGCCCAAAACACATCACGTAATGCTTAAGAAAACACGAGCAACGCATACAAGGTTCGTCCCCCTACCGGATACTTGAACTCCTCCTGGCTCCGTGTCGCCCAACCGCCGCACCGCAGACCGCCGCCGGTACCCCGAGAACGTCGCCACTCCGCCGGGACGTCGGCCGCCGTCCGGAGAATGGAACGCCGCGAAGGAAGTGGTGGTGGCAGAGGTGAGAAGTAGGGAGACGTTGGAGTGGTGGAAGAGGAAGAAGAGGAAGGGAAAGGGGGAGACTGGGATCGGAGGAGGCGGAGAGGGAGAGGAGAGAGAGTGAAGGGGTGAGAAATGAGGGCTCGCGGGGTCAATCAAGAACTGCCTAAAACGCGTCGAGCGAGAAGGACGCCTATCAGATGACAGGACGGGCCGTACTGACAGCTTTCTGAAACGCGTCGACCACCACGGACGCCGTTCAGCTGACACGTCAGGCACCGTACACTGACATCGCAGGGTGGCAGTCTGAATCGCGTCGTCCATCATGGACGCCGTTCAGACGACGAGACAGGGGCCGTACTCTCGCGGCCCGAAACCCGCCCACGTGGCGCCCACGTGGCACAACAGCAAAACGTCTAAATGGCGTCCACCTATCAAGACGCCGTTTAAAAGGCGTCCTGTAGTGTAGACGTCATTCAGAAGAAACTCTCCAGACCCCTCAAGGCCCGACTCGGGGGACCCGGTCCGAAACCGACCCGAAAACTTAACCCGAAACCTCAGTCCTTACACTTATGGTGTCTAGCCTCCATGTTCGCATAGCAGACTAGGATATGTTTGTATAGCTGTATGTTATTGATATGGTAGACTTTGATATCATATTGCGTATGGACTTTCTAGAAAAACATGATGCATTGCTAGATTGCCGTAAGAAGAGAGTGATATTCCAAGGTCCTAGACCAGAAGATACTTTCTATTTTTAGTGTCCGAAGAATAAGTTTATATACTTTCTATTTTTAGTGTCCGAAGAATAAGTTTATAAGGGTGTTTGTCTCTATAGTAAGAGTACAATAGTTAATCAGTCAGGATTATGAGGCATTCTTAGTTAGTGTGGTGATTGATGATGACATGGCCAAGAGGTGCAAGACATCGAGGTGATTCGGGATTTTTTCGATGTGTTTTTTGCTGATCTGTCTGGGTTGCCACCATCTCGGGAGATCAACTTTATTATTGGTCTTATGCCAGGTACTGCACCTATTTCTGAGGCACCATACATAATGGCTCCTGTCGAGTTGGAAGAGTTAAAGAAGCAACAACATGAACTTCTAGACAAAGGTTTCATACATCCTAGTGTATCACTATAGGGTGCATCAGTGTTATTTGTCCAGAAGAAGGATGAGTCGATGCATCTATGCATTGAGTACCGCAAGATCAATCAGGTCACTATCTAGAACAAATATGTCAAGGATCGAAGACTTGTTTGATCAGTTGCAGGCATCAAAGGTCTTTCTCCAAGATTGATTTTTGGTATGGCTATCATCAGCTGCAGATTAAGGATGAAGACATTCTGAAGATGGCCTTCCGTACAAGGTATGACCACTATGAGTTCTTGGTTTTGCCTTTTGGGCTAACCAATGCCCCTGCTGCTTTCATGGATTTGATGAATCGAATATTTCAGATGTACCTTGACCAGTTTGTTGTTATTTTCATTGATGACGTGCTGATTTACTCACCAAGTGAAGAGGCACACAGGGAACATTTGAAGATTCTTATGGAGATTCTCAGGACTCACCAGTTGTATGCAAAATTCAGCAAATGTGAGTTCTGGATGGAGCAAGTCCAGTTCTTGGGGTACTTTATTTCCAAGGATGGAGTCTCTGTGGGTTCGGCAAAGGTGGAGACTGTTATGAAGTGGGAGGCTCCAAACACTGTTGTTTAGCTTCGAAGCTTCCTTGGCCTAGCTAGATATTGCAGGAGACTTATTGAAGGGTTTTCTACTTTAGCTGCTCCAATGACCAAGTTGACACGCAAGGATGCTAATTCATTTGGTCAGAGGAGTGTGAGCACAATTTTCAAGAACTAAAGACTAGGTTGACCATTGCCCCGATACTCACTCTACCAGATGGGATCGATGGCTTTGTAGTGTAAATTGATGCATCACGAAAGGGTCGCTGATGCGTACTTATGCAGCATGGCAAGGTCGTGGCCTATGCATCAAGACAAGTGAAAGACCATGAGCAAAATTATCCTACGCATGATTTAGAGATGTCTATTATGGTACATGTTTTGAGAATCTGGCAGCATTACCTCTACAGAGCACAGTTTGAAGTGTTCACTGATCATAAGAGCCTAAAGTACATATTTTTGCAGAAAGATCTCAATTTGAGGCAGAGGCGATAGGTGGAGTCCCTAAAAGATTATGACTTTACATGAACTATCATCCATGCAAGGTGAATGTAGTAGCTGATGCATTGAGCAGGAAGTTGATTGCTTTATAGTTGCACTATGACTAGAAGGCTATGGAAGATGTTACTGAAGGTACACCTTAGGTTCATGGTGAGAGGTCATACTTAATGCATCTGACTGTTCGGTCTGTTCTGATTGACTGGATCATTTAGGCTCAGGAGAAAGATCAGATTATTCAGGCTATGATTGGAAAGCTATACAAGGATATGATGGCGGCATTCGGCTTAGAGCAGATTATGTGTACCGAATGATGTTGAACTCAAGAGATAGCTGATGGCTGAAGCTCACAAGTTGCAATTTTTCATACATCCAAGCAACATGAAGATGTCTCACAAGTTAAAGAAAAATTTCTGGTGGACAGGCATGAAGAAGGATATTGCTGAATTTGTTTTTAGATACTTGACATGTCAGTAAGTGAAGGCGGAACATCAGAGACCTACTAGTCCATTGCAGTCAATGAAAATCCCGCAGTGGAAGTGGGAACATATTATAATGGATTTCATCACCAGTCTACCCAAAACAAGGAAGAAGCATGGCATGATTTGGGTGATTATAGATTAGCTGACTACGTCTACTCATTTTCTGGCCATTCACAAGACTCAGTCATTAGAAGAATTGACTAGACTTTACATTGACGAGATCATTCGACTACATAGTGTGTCAGATTTCATTATTTCATACAAGGATTCCAGATTCACTGCTAGATTCTAGAAGAGTCTACATGAGGCATTGGGCATAGCTTATCGGACTGATGGTTAGTCTGAGAGGACCATACAGACGCTTGAGGACATGTTAAGAGAATGCAGCTTAGAGTGGCAGGGTAGCTGGGATGATCATTTGCCTTTGATAGAGTTTGTATATAATAACAACTATCATTCTAGCATTGGGATGGCACCATATAAGGCACTCTATGAGAGGCCATGTAGTTCGCCTATCAGTTAGTCAGAAGTTGGTGAGAGAAGTTTATTAGGACCCTAGATTTCCTAAGATTGTTTATAAAAGATTAACATCATCTGAAAGCAGTTGCTTATTGCTCAGAGCTGACAGAAAAGTTATGCAGACAATAAGAGACAAGAGTTAAGCATTTGAAGTGGGAGATCATGTGTTTCTCAAGTTATCTCCTACGAAGGGTGTTATGTAGTTCGGTAATAAAGGCAAGCTTAATATGAGATTCATTGGGCCATTCGAGATCCTCCAGGGAGTTGGTGAAATAGCTTACAAGCTGGCTTTGCCACCTACACTGGCCAATGTACATCTAGTATTTCATGTGTTAATACTGAGGAAGTACATTTGAGATCCATCTCATGTGATTGAGTATAAACCACTAGATGTGCAACCAAACTTATCTTATGAAGAGAAACTAATTTGTATTATGGACCACAAAAAGTAAGTATTGTGTACCAAGGTGATTCCTCTGGTGAAAGTTTTATAACGACATTGTTCTATAGAGAGAAAGCTACTTGGGAGACGGAAGAAGATATGAAGAACAAGTATCCCTTCTATTTGGTGAGTAATGATATTTTAAATTTCGAAGACGAAATTTCTTTAAAAGAGAGAGGACGTTATGTCCTAGAACTTAAACTCACTATAATTAGTTAATGGGCCATGTTTAATTAAGCTCGATATGCTCATTAATGAGTTATTCTGAATAGTTAACTTGTAACTTAATCTGCCCAAACATGAAATATAAATGATATTCTTTATTATGTTAGGAACATAATAACAATAAGATAAGATATTTTTCTATCCAAACGGTAGCTTGAAGTCGATTGTCCCTATAATGAGCGTTGTAATCTTTGTGCCGTTTCCTAGCCTCAAGTCCGCCATACCCTTGCTCAGCTTCCTCTTACTTGTCAACACTTGCATATTGCAGGTATGAGATGCATATCCAGTATCTAATACTCATGATGTAGAATTTCTAATTGACAAGTACAAGTCTATCAAATAGATATATGAACCTTCTTCAAGCTTTACCTTGCCTTGAGCTTTGTCATCTAGGTACTTCTTGTAGTTTCTTTTCTAGTGTCCCTTTTGATAACAGTAGCAACATTAACCCTTCTTTGCTCCTTGCCCTTTTATCTTTTTTGAGTAGTCTTCTTGTTAGGCTGCTTCTTATTCTTGTCTTTCTTAACGGCTTGGACAGCTTTCCTCTTCTTATTGGTCTTATCAATTAAGAGAACGATGGACTTTTCCTTTACACTCTGCAGTCTTCAACATATTAAACAGCTCAGCTAATGTCGCCTGAATCTTGTTCATATCGAAATTCACTATGAACTGAGAGTATGGAGCTAGAAGTGAATCAAGAACAAGGTCAGTGTGCATCTCCTTGGGTAGTGGTACCCTAAGCACATCTAACCTTTCTATCCACTCTATCATCTTCAATACATGGGTCTGCATTGAAGATCCCTTTGCCATTTGAACCTTAAACAGGGATATAGATATCTCAAATCTCTCCACCATGCTTTTCTTTTCAAACAGCTCCTGCAGATGGAGCAAGATAGATCTAGCATCCATCTTTTCATTGAGGCCAACATATAGCATTGGAGAAGATTAGAGTCCTCTTTTCATTTTTTATAAGCTGCCATGTCCTGCTCAGCAGCATCCAATGCTGGTTCAGGTGGCACCTCACCCTCTAAGACATAGGCAATATGCTCAGATCTCAAGACAATCTTGGGATTCTTGAGCCAATTGGGGTGGTTTGGGCCTTTCAACTTATTGGCATCAAGTATGCCATAGAGTGGATTATATGACGACATTCTTGCCTACATGAGAAAATATTAAATAAAACTAGCAGATGTTTAATTTATTAAGAAAACATGATATATACTTTTATCAAAATTTACTCCCACTAATTTTCGATGGACTGTATAACCCTCAGATATACAGAACAGGAGCTGCCAATGGTCTCCTAGTTGGGATCAAAATCTCAATGACTCATGATGCGGTCTTGTGGATAGCACAACAAATCATACCAAGATCAAAGAGCAGCCAATCTTTGGCATTTACAGTTCCTTGCAATATTTGATCATAGTTCAGCCCACATAAGCTTAGTGGTCTTGTGGATGGCACGACAAACCATTAACTCACGGTTTAAGGATTACCATCATTACGTTATAGCAATAGAGAAGGATACTATTCTTGTGGATAGCACAACAAAGCAACACCCTTCTCTACCCCATGTTAAGGCATCAACATGCTATAATTTTAGTCTTGAAAATAGAATAACAGGTCATGTGGATAGCATAACAAACTTGTAATACAAAATATCATTTAATCGATTTCATATACTACCTCTTCAAAAACACAAAGAACACTACTTAAATCCTTCTTCAATCAATTCCTCATACTCTAGCGACTAAAGCTTCTACGTTTTGAGCTTCCTCTACATCCTCAAACCATCTAGAAATACAATCCATTTATTATAACCAATCTCAAAAGAAATAAATCAAAACCTCTTCTAATTCTTCTCAAGAACACTATGTTCTTACCTTGCGAGTTTAAGTGCGGCTCTAAAAGTCCTAATACGAATTCACGAGATCATATCTAGCTTATTGCCTTTCCAATAATACCAAGAAATCTTCCTTTCTATGCTGGAGCTAGATTCCAACTATGAATGGCTTAATCTCTAAGGAAAAACCACTTCCTAGTACAATTAGAACTCGATTCATGTACTTAACTATTTCCTTAACTATAAATCCTTAAATTCAACCTTGTTATAGTTACAATTAGTAAAAACATTCTTCTAAAAAGTTGTATATATTAATTTTCTATTTTCAATGGTACCAAGATCATAATTTTTTGTCAACCGAGCAAAACGTTATCGTCAATTTATCGAGCTACTGTCACATAACTCCGAACTCAGAATTTGACTAAGTGTTGGAACTATTTTGGTTCTTTCTTAGAACACTAATGGGCTTAATGGGTCTAATGGTTAGACTAATGACTTTCTCATATATTTTTTATTATTTTAATAAATAATTAACTATAATTAAGCCTAATTACTCATAATTATTGCAAATTTAGTTAATAGATTGTATCTTCTGGATGTCTCTTATGATTCTCTGTACCTTGATAATACTCCTAAGAGGAGAAGAAACAGTGTGAATAAAGTCTACTTGTGGCATTGTAGGTTGGAGCACATTGGTGAAAACAGACTCCAAAGGCTGCATAATGATGGATACTTGAATCCTTTTGATTATGAATCATATGCAACACATGAATCCTATTTGATGGATAAATTGACGAAATCTCCATTCATTGGATATAGATAAAGGGTCAAAGGGATATTGAAACTGATACATTCAGAGTAGCTAAAAGTGGCTACTCTTACTTAATTATATTCACTGATGACTTCTCAAGATTCGGCTATGTATACTTAATGAAGTACAAGTCAGAGGCATTTAAGAAATTTAAGGAATTTAAAAATGAAGTGGAGAAGCAGATTGGAAAGAGTGTTAAGACTTTTCGATCAGATCGAGGAAGATAATACTTAAGTACATAATCTATACAGTTCTTGAAGGATAATGGTATCCTTTCTCAGTGAACTCCTCCTTATACACTTTAGCTGAATGGTGTACTAAAAGGAGGAATTGCACCTTATAAAATATGGTGCTATCTATGATGAGCTTGGCACAGTTATCGGTATCCTTATGGAGATAGGCACTTGAGTCTACTGCATATCTATTGAGCAGGATTCCAAGTAAATCTGTCTCTTCTACTCCATATGAGATATGGAAGGATAGGAAACTACACTTTAAACAAGTTAAAGTATGGGGATGTCCTATTTATGTGAAGAGACATGATCTAGATAAGTTCGAATCGAAGACTGATAAATGAAAGTTTATGGGATACTCAAAGAAAACCTTTGGGTACTACTTTTACCATCCTGGTGAACAAAAAGTATTTGTTATTAAGAAAGCTATCTTCCTTAAAGAGGAATACCTCCTCAAGAAGGACAATGGGAGCAAGATAGTTTTAGAAGAGGTTTTAGACTCATAACAGTAGTTAGCATATCAGATGAGCCATTAGTTCCCTAAAGTTGTTCAACAGTACACACTTGAGCCTCGTAAGTCTGCAAGGGTGCCCAGACAACCTGAAAGGTATGTATGACATATTAGTGAAGATATATCAGGGGGATCCTACTGTGAGGATGATGATCCCAAGACCTACTAGGAGGCTGTTGAAAGACCTGACATTGGAAAATGACAAGAAGTGATGAACTCTAAGATACAGTCCATGTACACCAACTAAGTTTGAAATTTGGAGGACTTGCTCGAAAGTATTATACCTATCAATTGCAAGTGCGTATTTTAAGAGAAAGATCGGTGCAGATGGACGAATCGACAATTATAAAGCAAGGTTGATGGCAATGAGATATTGTCAAAGTCAAGGAGTTGACTATGACGAGACTTTCTCACCAGTTGCTATGATAAAATCGTCAGAGTTCTTCTTGACATTGCAGCACACTTTGATCATAAGATATGTCAAATAGATGTGAAGACTGCTTTCCTCAATAAAAATCTTCAGGAAGAAGTGTATATGATACAACCGGAGGACTTCATGTCCAAGGAGTTTCTAGATAAGGTGTGTGTAGACACGCTAATTTTAACATCATTTCGAGTAAATTTCATATTATATAATAATGCCTCATAATGGTCTGATAATTAATCATTGATTAATTTTTATTTATTTTTGAGTGTCGGGTTTAACAGACATGTTTAAGTTAATCAATTAAATTGATTTTATCTCAAATTTCAGTTAAAATATGCAGAATTCTAAAACGTGTCAACCTGTGTGGACACGATTCAGAATTCTAAAACGTGTCAACCTGTGTGGACACGATTCAGAATTCTAAAACGTGTCAACCTGTGTGGACGCGATTCAGAAATTCTAAAACGCGTCAACCTGTGTGGACGCGATTTAGAGTTTATTCCTGTTTTAGCGTTTAAATTTGAATTTTAATCAGTTTATTAATTAGCTAAAAGGCGTTTTTCAAGGTCGACGCGTTTTAGGTTTCTAAGCTATTTTAACTTCTCTTCCGGATGTTTATCATTATCTTAATTAGTGTAAAAGACGTCTACACATGTGGACGCGTTTTAGCTAATAAAGATAAAGATAAGTTTTCCCGGATATTTATCCTTATCTTAATTAATCTGAAAGGCGTCAGCCTATGTGGACGCGTTTTAGATAATTACAGATACAGATGAATTAATCAGTATTTATCTGTCGGTTAAGATAGATAAATCCTAGATTTTTCTATGTTAATCACGAACGCAGAAAATGCCTATAAATACCTTACATGTTGAAGAGTAAAAAAAGTTAAGTTGAGCCCTATTGAGAAAAGAGAGATTATTATAGCGAGTTGAAGATCGGAGCAACAACGTCGGAACGCCGGAGCGCTGCCATTTCCAGAAGTCGGCGTCCCGTTCAAGATCTTCATCCTTTCAAGGCTTCACCAATTGGGCATAAGTGTTTCATTTTTGAATTGCATTCTACATCTTCATAATTTCATTCTTCATAATCACTTCATGCAACACACACCACAACATCAATCTTCCAAAACCTATTTTATTTAAGGGGTTTCAAAGTCATTTAAACAAGTAAGTTTGCTGTTTAAACATGTTTAAAATCATGATCAGTTTGGATATTGCTTCCATTTAAGTTCTCATCATCATTATTTCTTTATTCTGTTTCTATTTCTGCTGTACTCAACAACAACAAGAGATCAAAAAGAGGAAATCAAGCACAACGCTAGAAGGACTTCTGGACGATCCTCAACCTCAAATTCAACAGCAAGAACAAAAGAACAAAGAAAGGGCTCTCTTTCTTCAGCCGGCTGAAGGAGGGGAATCAAGGACTCAACATCTTCCGCGTTCAAACAGGTAGGCGATCATATCTCTTTTGAAACTTTTAAGTCAAAAGTTTCTGGCGATCACTGCACTTTAGTTACTGTTTTTAATAGGTTAGTTTACACTAAACAACATAACTTTTTTCATGTTAATCACACGAGCATTTTCAGCACCTACAGCTCTTTTGGCGATCACGGTGGGACTTGGTCTCGCCATCTTTTAGTTTCTTTTGTTCTTGCTATCATCATATCGGGCACCCACGGTGCACCACTTGTGTCTCTCGACACGTCCTCACCAATTGGTGAGTGTTTTAGTTTAATTAAGTTCCCTCGTGCACCACGTGCACACCCCAGTGGCAAGATCTTGCCCTCCCCTTGATTAGTTCAAAAAGCTGTTTTTGTGATAAAAATGATGTGTGATTGATTGATTTCCTAGTTGTTTAGTTAGTAAATCATCCTGTTTAAAATCTGGAACTAAATTTTTTTTGCATGAGTCGATTGTTTACTGCTTTTTACCCTGTTTGAGGAGGATTCAACCCAGAAAATCCTCCTGCAAAACTGTTTCTGCGAACTGAAAAGCGTCCAGGAGCACTGACGCTTTTCAAAACCGCGTCAGCACACCCAGACGCCTTTCAGTCTTCAGACTTTCTCTGCTGTTTGCATCTGTTTCTGCGAAAAAATTAAGTTCTGTGTTGAATAGCGTCGACTACCATCGACGCGATTCAGACAGTCTCTTAGTTATTTTTCAGATCTGTTTCTGCGAAAGAATTAAACTCTGTTTTGAATAGCGTCGACTATAATCGACGCTATTCAGACAGTTTCTTAGTTATTTTTCAGTTTCCAGATTTCTGTGGTTTGAGTGCTAGCTACCCATTATTTATTAAGCATTAGAGGCCATCCAGGCCGCAGGGCATACGCATTGAGGCGAATACCCTCCTCTTCTTAGGAACACATTACTCGACGTCAGCAACTCTCTCTGATTGGGTTGGTCCCTTGATCAGACTAGAGAAGTTGACATTGAGACCTCCATAAGTCCCCAAAATCAAGGTATTCCTCCTTGATCATCGGGCTGGTTGTACCAATTGAAGTCCCGGCTAGATTCCGAAAGCGTTGTGAGAGAAAACCTTAGAGAATAACGGTGGAAACTAAACTGAAACTAGGATCCTTTCCCTGAGCGAAATTGTGGTTTAATCCAATTCAAATAACTCAACAAGGAACCCTAAAATCACGTTAAGCATCCACTTGTTTGATTAATCTATGTGCAACTTGTTTGATTAAATCTTTGAAAAGGGAATCTAACATCATGTTGCTGCGATCAGGCAGGGACTTGAGTATGGCTCAAGACGCCATCATCAACTACGAGGGAGATGCTAATGCTCCAGACTACAACTATGAGAACGGGAGAGATGCTGATGCCTCCCGTAATTCTGTCCCCATTCCGGTTCGACATGATGGGAATGTCCGGACTCCTCTTTTTCATCCACAGGATCGATATCCTGATCTTCCCCCGCATGAATATGCGATCCCTAATCCCGATCTAGAGGGGGACATGAATCAGAATGATCCCTCATCCTCTGATCCTATGGATCTTGTCAACGCCCTGTGAGTTCTTGCCTCCCGACTGGACCCTCAGCAGTTCGAGGCCATCCAGTCTATTTTGAAGGGGAAGGCACCCATGCAGCCTGCTGAGCCGAACCCTATGGCTCCCCCCGTTGTTACTCAACAACCTCCTCCTCCTGCTCCTTATATCCATCAGGCCATGGAAGGCCTTCATATTGCTTCTCGGCCAACTGGGCCACAACTTTCATTATCTAGGCAACCGGCTAGACCGCAAACGCCTATTTATCAAAATGCCCTCGGGCATGGCGGAAGCTCTGCCGGACCTCCTCTTTATTGTCCTCCCTGTCCAACGTACTCTATGCAGCAGGCCTATCAAGTACTTCCACCTCCTCCTCCTCCCCAGGCAGATCTGACCACGCAAGCGTTGCTGGCCAAGATGGAGCGCATGGATGAGCAGTTCAACAACCTCCAGAAGATGATGGGGGTTAAAGCTGTGCCAGAAATCAGTTTACCGAGCCTGCCAGTATTCCATCTGCCACCCTCTGAGATGCCAGTCTATCGGAAGTATAACGGTACTGGTAACCCCTTCACGCATCTGAAGGAGTTCATGTACGAATCATCTTTCTGGCAGAACGACAAGAGGTCGTTGGCCTTCTTGTTCAGGAGATCTCTAGAGGGACCAGCCCTCGAGTGGTTCTTTTCTCTGGAACCCTCCGAAGTAGAGGATTATGGTATCGTTTCACGCAAATTTATCCAACGATACCAGGACAGAGTTGCACCCTCCTTGTCTATCACGGACCTCATTGTAGAAAAGATGAAACCTGATGAGGAGTTTGTTAGTTTTGCTGACAGGTGGCGGGGCCTGGCTGAAAAGGTGAAGGATCACTTGTCCGAATCTGAACAAGTGAAAATGTTAATTTCTAACGCCACGCCCCAGTTCAAGCTAGTCCTCTCCTTGAACAATTTGACTAATATGGCAGAGCTCTATGAAAGAGCACGGTACTGCCAGAATGCCTTCAAGGACGCTACGTTCTCTAGCGTCTTTGATCCTCACAGACCTAGCAGGCCTCCACCTCGGAAGCCTGCAGTGCCAAATTCTCCCAGCACAGGTCCGACTACTGAGGGCACGCTCTCTGACGAGCAAGTCAGTACCATGAACAATAATTCGCCCCAGTTCGTGAGGAACCAGCAGCAGTACCAGAGGCCACCACAGCCGAACCAACAAGGGTATAGGCAGCAGCAGAACCCCTATTACCAACAGCAGTACCAGCGGCCCCAGCAGCCGAATCAAAACCAGCAACAGCTACAACAACAGCCGCAACGGCAACAACAGTACCAGCAGCCCCAACACCAGCCATATCAGCAGCAACAGCAACAACCACAGTACCAGCCGCGCGCACCGCCGGCGTACCACAATGTCCCTCCTCCTGGTGACTACAGCCAGCAGAGAAGACCTCCAGGCCCTAAGAGGGCAGAGTACCCGGCCGTCCCAGAATCCTTGGCGGATATCTTCAGTGCTCTAATGGCAGCTAATGCCTTAGTTTTGCCAAGGGAAAAGGCCGTCTGGCCTCAAAATGCCGACACGTCCAGGTATTGCTACTTCCATAGGCAACCTGGGCATACCATTGACACCTGCTTCCAGTTCAGAGATTATATTCATGATCTCAATGAGCAGGGCGGCATAGATTGGGAGGAGATGAAAAAGTACATATCAGCCCTGAAGGCGAGAAGATCACAGCAGCAGCAGCAGCAAGCAAGACCACCGGCACAAGCAGCAGCACCACCCAACATGGGCATAGTGCAGAATCCACTCCCGGAGCACCATAACCAAAACCAAGTTGCTCCCATTCTGACGAACAGCCAGTCTGAGGCTGGTCGTGGGCAGCAGTGGAGAATAGAGGACTCTTCCTCTCTTTGTTCAACGGGTCACGTTCAAAGTACCGCAGAGCGACCACCACGCCGCACCATCCACATACCCAGACCACAACCCGTTACCATCACTCCTATACCCACACCCACATATCACTCGCCCACACCCAATAACCCATTACCACTACCTGCCTTCCTGAAGCCCATCACGCCCCGCACCACTACGCCTCCATCATATAACCCCCCGCAAACCAATAACGCGCCCCTTCTACCATCTAGGCCATTATTACGCGTACCATTTCCTACTTCACCCGCTACCACTACCACCTATTCAGATATCCCCTTACCATCCAAACCGCTATTACGCGTACCATTCCCCACTTCGCCAACCACTTACCCATCCACCATCCAACCCTCTAGGCCTTTAATCCGCACCGCGCCATCACCACCTAGCCCTACGCCATCACCTACCTACCAACCCTCTACGCCATCCGCACCATCCAACCCTGCGGTACTTAAAGTGTCACCCGGATCCTCCACGGTTGAGGAACACGCGCTCCGGAGTGGAAGGATTTTCAACAAAGTCTTTCCTCAGTCCACAGTTAGAGATGGCCCATCACAGCCGACTGAGGAAGGCCACAATGAAGAGAGTGCACCAGGCACTCAATACGACTTGTTGAAACACCTGGATCGGACACCGGCACGGATCACTATACTCTAACTGATCAAAAGACCCAAGAGTCACCAAGAAGCTTTAATGGAATATCTGCAGAAGGTGATGGTCAATGAGGACGTGCCGGTAGAGAAGATTGCAGCACTACTAGTTCCTCAGGGGGATCAGCCCTCCATTACATTTCATACATCGGAACTAGCACCGCCAGCAGCCAGAAGCATGGCTCTGAGCATCACGGTCAACATCTGTAAGAAGGCCGTGGACGCATGCCTGGTCGACACAGGGGCTTCGATCAATGTTTTACCTCCGAAGACCCTGGAGCTGTGCGGTGTGCCCAAAGAAAAATGGCTGCCCAGCCCCATCTCAGTGACAGCATATGACAATTCTACCCGTTCCCCTCTGGGAATGGTTTATTTAAAGGTGGAGCTGGGCCCTGTAAGTCATGCAGAGGTCGAATTTCACATCCTGGAAATCGACCCTTCCATAAATGCTATTTTGGGTCGTCTTTATATTAAAACTCTTGAGGCGATTCCCTCTACGAATCACCAATGCCTCAAATTCCCTTTCAAAGGACGAATTATTAAAGTGACGAGCATGCCGATCCTTGCTGCTGCTCATACCTTGAACATTAAATCTGCTGTTTTACCTGGCCGACAACCTTTTCTGTCGGTATTACAGGTCTACCGTCCAGTGGCTGATCCTCTGAAAGCCGCCACTATTTCTCCATACCCATTAGATGCTATCAAGAGGGGGAAGTGCATGAGTACCCCAGGATGGAGGATTATGATGAAGAACGGCTACGAGCCTGGGAAAGGTCTGGACACACAGTTGCAAGGCAGGACCACTCCTGTCAGAAATCATCGAGCAGCACCTGGAAGTGGTTTGGGCTATAGGCCAAGAAAACTGAAGCAAGATCTGGTTCAGCAAGCAGAGATCGAAGAAGGTCCGAAAATCTGGGAGGCAATGTCTACACCACCCAAAGAAGGCCGATATCCCTTAACATGGACCCTGTGTACGCACTTTGTGAAAGGGCCCATACTTAGCTATGACAACACGGTGGTCATTACTTCTTGTTTTGACTTCCATGACATATATGGGAGGGACTTGGCCAGACATTGCTCTGAACTACTTACGTACCAATTCTTGGAGGCTCTGCGGCCTATGAAAAGGAGGAAATTCCATGATCCCGAATGCGAATGGTACAGGTGGTTCGATCTGAGAGACCTCTATATTGCACTGAACAGACTATTCCTAGATCCTGCAGAACCTAAGTGGCCGCCGCAGATTGATGAGCTGATCGAAAGCCCTGGTGCCATATTTGACAAGCGGATACTGCTGTCTGAAGAGACTGATGAAGGGGAGCCAGATGACCCCTATGAAGCTGGTTACACTACAGATCTACTCTGGATGGGGACATATCCTTCACATGTCTTCATGCTCCATACCCTATTTCGTACACTGCTCTTGACCCCGACTTGGTCGCGGGTCATTATTGAAGATATCCCACGGGCTCCGCCCGTTATGATTACTCTGTCCCCTCGGGACCTTATTCCAAAACCTCCTCTCGATCTAGAGAGGTTATATAATTTGATCTGGGACATATTACTATATGATCCCCCTAATCCTCTGGCCTTGGTGCCACTTCCTCCATCTGATTCTCCTCCCATTTATATTCATTCCTACTTTATGTTTAATTCTTTTATTGTCCAAAAAAAAAAAAACGCCAATTTGGCAACAAATTCTTCCCAAATCTTTATCGAGGAAACATCTTGTCCGATTGCACCCCGTCGCGCGGGTCCTTCGGTCAAGATTCTCTCCTAGATCTACTCTGTCCCTCCCCTCGGGAGGATTCTTCTGTATTTCCACTTGTATCCCAGGATTTTCATCCTGCTTCATCTTGATTAGGTTATGATAGTGAGTTTAGTGAAGTTAGGCAGTCTAATTTTAGTCAGGTTAGGAAGTCTAGGAAGCCTAAGGGTAGGCGAATTCCAAACAGATACCTCCAGGACTTAGCTGATAAATACTCTTCTTGCTCTTTAATCCCTCAGTTTTTAGAAAATCCAATTCAGATGCCAGAGGACTGTATGAATGATGAGTCAGTCAATGATGGGTACGGGGTATATGAATTAGTGCATGAAAAGGACCCCATTGTTGAGAATGAGGAAGATGACGAGGACGCAGCTGAGGCATATGCCAGTGGAGTAAAGAGATTCGATGAACCCTCAGCTGCCGTAGAAGAGCCCACTAAAGAAATCAATTTAGGGACTGAAGACGAACCTAAGGTTGTCCTCGTCAGTAAAAATCTTTCTACAGAGGATGAGAAGGCAATGGTACAAGTACTTAAGGACTATAAGGACACTTTCGCCTGGAGTTATGAAGATATGCCAGGGTTAGACTCATCTTTAGTTGAACACAGATTGACATTAAAGGAAGGAGCTAGCCCTGTCAAACAGAAATTAAGGCGATTCCACCCACAAATGGCTCTAAAGATGAAGGAAGAGGTTGACAAATTACATAAAGCCAAATTTATTAGAGTTGTCCTTTATCCACAATGGGTGGCTAATATAGTCCCGGTTATGAAGAAGGACGGGAAAGTCAGAATTTGCATTGACTTCCGCGATTTGAACCGGGCATGTCCAAAGATGATTTTCCATTGCCTCATATTGATGTACTCATCGATAATACCGCTGGCTATGAGACTTTATCGTTTATGGACGGATTTTCAGGATACAACCAGATTAAGCTAGCAGAAGAGGATCAAGAGAAAACATCATTCACTACACCTTGGGGAACATACTGTTACGTTGTCATGCCATTTGGATTAAAGAATGCTGGAGCCACTTATCAAAGGGCTATGATGGCGATATTCCATGACATGATGCACATAGATCTGGAAGTGTATGTGGATGACTTGTTGGTTAAATCTAAAACAAAGGCTGAGCACGCCAAAGTTTTGGCAAGGGTGTTAGAGAGAGCGAAAGAATATCAGTTAAAGATGAACCCCAAGAAATGTGTATTCGGGGTATCTTCAGGAAAGTTGATTGGATTTATTGTCAGTAAACGGGGAATTGAGATCGATCCTAATAAGGCGAAGGCTATCAGAGAGATGCCACCTCCTAAAAATTTGAAGGAGTTGAGAGGATTAATCGGGAGGTTACAATTTATTCGCCGTTTTGTCTCTCAGCACTCACAAAGGTGTAAGCCGTTTTACGAGCTTACCAAGCCGGGAGTCAAATTCGATTGGGACGATAAGTGTCAGGAGGCATTCGATGGATTAAAGAGCTATTTAGCAAGTCCTCCTGTTTTGAGACCACCATCTCCAGGCAAACCATTGATACTTTACATTTCAGTCCTGGATGATGCGGTGGGGGCTGTCCTAGCACAAGAGGATGAAGAAGGAAAAGAGAGGGCAGAATATTATCTCTCTAAACTTCTCAATCCCGCTGAACAGAGATATACAGCGATGGAGAAAACATGTGCAGCATTAGTCTGGGTTGTGCAGAAATTAAAGCATTATTTTCTGGCCCATGAAGTCCATCTCATCGCTAGGATGAATCCGATCAAATTCCTTCTGGAGAAATCTGTTCTTACTGATAGGTTAGCGCGATGGCAAAGCTTTCTATCTCAATTCGATATCATTTATATTCAACAGAAAGCGATCAAGGGCTATGCCATAGCAGAACATCTCGCTCATCATCCCCTTCCTCGATTTGATCCAGTACGATCAGAGTTTCCGAATGAGGAACTGATGTCCGTAAATCAAATCAGAGATGATATGTGGACTCTGCATTTTGACGGAGCTCTGAATTCTCATGGAAAAGGGATCGGTATCGTTCTGTTATCACCTGAAGGTATCACCATTCCACAAGCCTTTCAGCTTGACTTTCCAGTCACCAACAATATAACTGAATACGAGGCACTCCTTGCTGTTCTCGAGGCCGCTCATTTCCATGGTGCCACCAAACTCAGGATTGTGGGTGATAGCCAACTGATTCTTCGCCAAGTGCTGACCAAGTATCGAACTCTCGATCCTAAGCTCAAGCCTTATCAGGAACTTACTTCTACTTACTCAAAGCTTTTCACGAAATTGATCTTTGTCCATGTCCCTAGGAATCAGAACATCTTAGCTGACGCTCTAGCTTCACTGGCTTCTTCTCTTGATTTTCCGATCAGCAAACAATCTGAATCAATCATAGTTCATAGGCATCTTTCACCTGCCGTAAAAGACCCTTCATTCCTTAGAACTAAGGAGAAGTTGCTGAAGAAAGTCAGGGACGGAGATATCATTGAGAAAAGAGAAATCATGTTAATAGAGCTGTTAGAAGAGATGGATGATGAACAGAAGCCATGGTATTATGAAATTGCAAAATATTGTGAAGATCAATCGTATCCTGAGGAAGCTACAACTGAGGAGAAAAGAGCTATCAGGAGAGTTGCTCAAAGATATACCTTAGTTGGAGGAGCATTGTATAAGAGAGGTTTTGATGGAGTTCTTCTGAGATGTCTAGACGAAGATGAGCTTTGGAAGGTTATGGAAGGAGCTCATAGTGGAGTTTGTGGTGGCCATGTCAATGGACAGATGTTAGCAAAGAAGATCCTTAGACAATGATTTTATTGGCCAACCATGGAAGAAGACTGTGTAGGATATGTTCGTAGGTGTGCTAAATGTCAACTTCACGCCGACAAAATTCATTCTCCTGCATCTTCACTCCATCCTGTTTCTTCCCCATGGCCTTTCTCCATGTGGGCTTTCGACATTATTGGACCCCTTGGTAACCCCGATTCCGGCATCAAGCAAAAATCTTTCATTCTCACGGCAACGGAATACTTCACCAAGTGGGCAGAGGCTGAAGCGTATGTGGAGATCAAAGCATCAACCGTCTGCAAGTTCATCATGAAGAACATCATCACCCGATTTGGAATTCCAAGCACCATCGTCACCGACAACGGACCGCAGTTCGTGTCACAGGAATTGAAGGACCTCTGCAACAGGTATCAAATTGCATTGCATCATTCGTCTCCGTATTATCCGTAAGGCAATGGCCAAGCAGAGGCAACAAATAAGACTTTGATAAAAATTATCAAAAAGACGTGTAAATCTAACAAATTCGCAGATTAGCCAGAAAAATTGGTAGAGGCTCTATGGGCCTACCGAACTTCAATCCGCACGCCTATTGGGCAAACTCCTTATTCCTTAACATTTGGAATGGAGGCGGTAGTTCCATATGAGATCTTCATACCGTCACTAAGAGTACAATTGAATAAGGAATTTTCCATTGATGAACATCGTTCATCACTCCTTGCTCAATTGGAACTTTTAGACGAAAAAAGATGGTCAGCTGCTAATCATGCAAAAGTTTATCAAAATAGATTAGCACGTTTTTATCAAAAGAAAGTCATTGAACGTAAGTTCAAAGTTGGTGAAATGGTTGTCAAAAGAATTTTTGTAAAACCTGGTGGTCTGCGTTCTAAGCTCCAACCCAATTGGGAAGGACCTTATGTTGTATCGCACGCTTTTCCTGGTAATGCTTATCGTCTTATTAATGTAGAAGGAGAAGAGCTAAATCATCCCTGGAATGGTTTACATCTTAAGAAATACTACCCTTAGGTTAAAGAGTCGATCAGTATGGTACAAAGACCAGTGGAATCAGAAAATTTATAAACTCAAATTTCCTTATCAGTCTGGATAATTTAATTTCAAGCCCATTACTACACACACTGACACGTTTGATTCGTGAGTAACAAGAGATGCCAATGCCTAAAGAATATCGAAAGCTTGACTAAAGGTGTAAAGTACAAATCATTCGTTTTAAAACAAAATTTCTGTTTTATACTCGGCCCTTGATGTCGGAACGAGGCTTATAATAGACTACCAAGAATACCCGCCATCTTAGTAGGAGGCCGTCATAAAAAAAAAGGGGAGATCCGTCCCGAAAAAAAAAAAAAAAAATGCAAAATGCGAAAAGCCAAGTGTCAAATCAAAAGGCCATTACACTACAAACGTTACATCAAGGCTATGAAATGAAATGAAAGGGAACGCAAGGTCGATAAATACCCCGGAAAGAAATGACCGAACCCCAACGGATACTAGGGTAGGAAAGGAACATCTTTTTAAGTCTCCGGAACCTTCTCATGGGCTTTCTAAACTTATTTATCCTTTCTTTCTAAAGAAATGTACTCCAAACTTAAGGAATGACTTAGATTGACTAAGGGTCAAATCATCAAATGGGATCACGAATGGAAACACAAGTTCAAACACGATGGGTTTTAAGTTAAGTTGTTGAAGAACGATTTGGAAATTAAGTTAATAAATGAATATGATCTTTTGATCTAAGTACCATGCTGATCTTTATGTCAAAAACCCAAAAAATATCAAAAAAAAAATAAAAATAAAAAAAATACATAGGTCAAAATTTCAAAAAAAATACATACATAAAAAAAAAATAAAAAAAAATACATATGTCCAAAATTCAAAAAAAATACATACATCAAAAATTCAAAAAAAATACATATGTCCAAAATTCAAAAAAATACATATATCAAAAATTCAAAAAAAATACATATGTCAAAATTCAAAAAAAAACATATATTTCAAAACCCAAAAAAAAAAATGAATATTTTCAAAACAACAAAAATATTTCAGTTAGCATCTGCTTGTTGCATTTAGTATGTTTCATTCCTTTTATTTTCAGTGAGCATCCGTCTGCTTGTATATTGCATTTTTGCTTAAGTTTGATTATTCTCATTACCTTTGTTAATAAAGGCTATGCCCCTTGACCATTTATTGAAGGAAAAAATTAATCGACCATTTATTTGGTCAGGCAAGGGGCTAAGCCTGAATAGATGTTTAACCTGTCTGTTCAAGTCATATACAGGACACAAGGCATGAAGAGAGTTGGAATACGGATTGAAGACAACCAGAAACCTGTTTCTAAAAATTCAAGAAAACCTGAGCAAAGCTGGAAATGTCAAGAAGATCCCGCTATGGGGGTTCAAGAAGTCCTGACCGTGGCTAAAAGGACGGTTATTTCTACCCTTGTATTATTTCATGTAAATCATTCGCATTACTATATATTAAATATTTATTAGAGCATATCAAGGACCTTGTGGTTTTGATGAAACTGGAATTTGAGTTCCCCTACAACAAAAACAGTGATAATTCCAGAGGAATCTTAATCACACGGATAGGCCGTTGGATTGTTAATTAGTGAGGACGATTGTTTCACTTTTGTGAAACGGTGCGTGGATAAACGAGCTTCGGCTTAGCACTGAATTACAAGAACTTGTGTCTTGACTCATTAATAACAATTTAACAATATTATCCTTGATTAATTTATATTTTATTTGACTTTATATTTTTCTTTTAACCCAGCATGCATCATATAGGACTTTGAAATCATTGTAATAAAAATTAATTATTGATTAAGTTTCAGACCATTAATCAAATAACTCAAAACATGATATGAAATATTCTATTCTGAATTGAGTATTTTGATTATCTTTGAGGTTCGCTTGAAGATATCATTGGAATTCTATCCTTTCTTGGACTCTTTATCCAATATTTCTTGTTTTCTTTTTAAGATCCATCATGGCTGCAGCACGTCCACATTGGCTGGCAAACGCTCCCCATGATGAAACCTACAGTGTCTATGACCTGGGGTACTTCCCACTCTGAGGAGGTTGATCGACCTTATTTTATTTCCTTGTCTACCTCATCCAGACAGGATTGATTCCTTTGATTTCCTTGAGCTATCTTCATTGATGATTTTGAGAAAAATTCCAATCATGTGATGTTAAGAGCGTGTCTCATCACACCTTGGCATCACCTTTTCAGTACATTCCATTTCATTTCACTCCCTTGCAAAGACGATGCCAAGATGAGGCAGCTGTAGACACGCTAATTTTAACATCATTTCGAGTAAATTTCATATTATATAATAATGCCTCATAATAGTCTGATAATTAATCATTCATTAATTTTTATTTATTTTTGAGTGTCGGGTTTAACAGACATGTTTAAGTTAATCAATTAAATTGATTTTATCTCAAATTTCAGTTAAAATATGCAGAATTCTAAAACGTGTCAACCTGTGTGGACACGATTCAGAATTCTAAAACGTGTCAACCTGTGTGGACGCGATTCAGAAATTATACAACGCGTCAACCTGTGTGGACGCGATTTAGAGTTTATTCCTGTTTTAGCGTTTAAATTTGAATTTTAATCAGTTGATTAATTAGCTAAAAGGCGTCTTTCAAGGTCGACGCGTTTTAGGTTTCCTAAGCTATTTTAACTTCTCTTCCGGATGTTTATCATTATCTTAATTAGTGTAAAAGACGTCTACACATGTGGACGCGTTTTAGCTAATAAAGATAAAGATAAGTTTTTCCGGATATTTATCATTATCTTAATTAATCTGAAAGGCGTCAGCCTATGTGGACGCGTTTTAGATAATTACAGATACATATGAATTAATCAGTATTTATCTGTCGGTTAAGATAGATAAATCATAGATTTTTCTATGTTAATCACGAACACATAAAATGTCTATAAATACCTTACATGTTGAAGAGTAAAAAAAGTTAAGTTGAGCCCTATTGAGAAAAGAGAGATTATTATAGCGAGTTGAAGATCGGAGCAACAACGTCGGAACGCCGGAGCGCTGCCATTTCCAGAAGTCGGCATCCCTTTCAAGATCTTCATCCTTTCAAGGCTTCACCAATTGGGCATAAGTGTTTCATTTTTGAATTGCATTCTACATCTTCATAATTTCATTCTTCATAATCACTTCATGCAACACACACCACAGCATCAATCTTCCAAAACCTATTTTATTTAAGGGGTTTCAAAGCCATTTAAACAAGTAAGTTTGCTGTTTAAACATGCTTAAAATCATGATCAGTTTGGATATTGCTTCCATTTAAGTTCTCATCATCATTATTTCTTTATTATGTTTCTATTTCTGCTGTACTCAACAACAACAAGAGATCAAAAAGAGGAAATCAAGCACAACGCTAGAAGGACTTCTGGACGATCCTCAACCTCAAATTCAACAGCAAGAACAAAAGAACAAAGAAAGGGCTCTCTTTCTTCAGCCGGCTGAAGGAGGGGAATCAAGGACTCAACATCTTCCGCGTTCAAACAGGTAGGCGATCATATCTCTTTTGAAACTTTTAAGTCAAAAGTTTCTGGCGATCACTGCACTTTAGTTACTGTTTTTAATAGGTTAGTTTACACTAAACAACATAGCTTTTTTCATGTTAATCACACGAGCATTTTCAGCACCTACAGTGTGCAAGCTTCAAAGGTCCATCTATGGAATGAAGTAAGCGTCAAAGAGCTGGAACATAAGATTTGATGAGCTATTAAATCTTATGACCAGGGTTTGCCGTACCAGCTCAACTTGTGCTGACTCGGGCGACTCGTACCGTATCAGGACGAACCCGAGTCGATGCGACTCGATCGAGTCTGTACGATATGACCATGTGACTCGTACGAGTCGGCATGAGTCGGCACGAGTCAACCCGACTCGTACCGGATCATGGGAAATCTGAGTCGGCCCGACTCGTCGAGTCGGCGAACCTTGCTTATGACTTCATTAAGAATAAAGATGAGCCATATGTGTACAAGAAGACTAGTGGGAGTGCAGTCACTTTTCTTGTACTTTATGTTGATGACATTTTATTCATTGAGAATGATGTGGCGATGTTATCATTATTTAAAGTATGACTGTCTAAAAACTTCTCTATGAAGGATTTAGGAGAAACATCCTACGTATTGAGAATACAAATCTATAGGGATAGATCGAAGAGGATGCTCGGGTAGACCCAATCCTTGTACATAGACACCATTGTGAAAAGGTTTGGCATGGAGAATGCTAAGAGAGGTTTCATACTGATTAGACATGAAATTTATCTCTCCAAAGGGCAAGCACCAAAGTCTCTTGAAGAGAGGGCATTGATGGGTAGAGTACCCTATGCCTCTGCCATAGGTTCCATTATGTATGCTATGTGATGTATTAGGCCTGATGTAGCCTATGCTCTAAGTGTTACGAGTAGATATCAGGCAAATCCAGGTGAAGAGAACTTGAAACTTGTGAAATATATCATTAAGTACTTGAGAAGGATTTGTTTCTAGTCTATAAAGGAGCTAACTTGAAACTGCAGGCATACACTGACTCCAGTTTTCAGTCTGATCTGGATGATAGCAAGTCTACTTCCGGATTCACATTCACTTTGAACAGAGGTGCAATGAGTTGGAAGAGTTCCAAGCAAGAAACCACTATAGATTCAACGACTGAAGCAGAGTACATTGCTGGAGTAGAAGCTACCAAGGAAGTTGTTTGGATGAAAAAAATCATTACCGACCTTGGCATAGTACCAAGTATCTCTAATCCTATCCCCTTGATATGCAACAACAGTGGGGCGATTCCACAAGCGAAAGAGCCACCGTCTCATCAGAAGTCAAAGAATATTCTGAGGCACTTTCACTTGATCAACAAAATCATTGCCAGAGGAGATGTATCGGTGGAAAGGGTTCCATCAGCCAACAACATAGCAGACCCACTGATGAAGCCCTTATCTCATATTGTATTTGAACGTCACCCGTAGAGTATGGGGATATAGTATAAGGATGATTTGCATTAGTCCAAGTGGGAGATTATTAGTTCTGTGTAAGACCTGCAAGCTAATCAGACTTATTCTTATTCATTTATTAATGGCAATTAACATTCATTATGTGTAATCGTTTCTTTTATTATTTATGTCATAGTGAAGTCTATGAATGTGTGCAATAGTTTTCATATTATGATAGGATTGTAATAATAAGATTGATGACTTATAATCACATATTTTTAATTGTTCATAGTTAGAGGATATGTGAGAAGGACATTAAATATCCGGTGAGACTAGTGCAGGTCTCTCCAGCTCATGTGATGAGGGTGACTATTCTCATAGTCACTTGTGTGAAGACATTATGTTAGATTTGTAGGTGCTCACTAAAGAAAAAGTTCACTGAGTTGATCTAACATGAATCACTAGATGATAACTTACTTAATTGTCAGCCAGCTTGATCCATCGTCACAGTAGTGTGGGTAGACTTTAGACCTGAGATACCAAAGACACTTTGTCTGTGGACTTCTAGACTTTGATTATGGCTTAAGGACCTCTAATCATGGAGTTCTAATCAGTCATATGATCGGGTTCAGTAGAAGACCTTCGAAGGTGATTATGTGTCAATAAGGAATCATTCTCTCTCAGTAATTAGAGGGAGAATACTCCAGGTTAAATGTGTAAGAGTCCCTGGCCAGGGCAAACTCAATATTAGGAAAGGAGTTTTTGATATTAAATAAACACATTAATATCCAGAGAATTGACCGGTTAGGGTTTAGAAGTTTATCATATCCTAGGTCGATTATGGAGCATTATACGAATGAAGGACTAGATCTACGTGATAATTGTAGACGAACATGTTCCAAGAGTGGGTTACGGAACCCCATCACCTTTCGAGATCATGCGATGTTGCTTGGCACCAACATAATCTAAGACTGGGATGATTATTATGAGATGGTAATCCGGTTAAGTAATTAATTAGATATTTGATATTATTTAATTATAATAAGTCAATAAAGAGTTACTAGACTTATTCAGTCAAAAATCGGACTAACATTTCGGCTTAAAGGGTCATACGGACAAAGGTTCTCAGTATGGAATAATTAAGTGAATTTTATGTTA
Source organism: Zantedeschia hybrid cultivar (assembly GCA_030544215.1). NCBI lineage: Eukaryota > Viridiplantae > Streptophyta > Magnoliopsida > Alismatales > Araceae > Zantedeschia > Zantedeschia hybrid cultivar. The sequence goes on along the minus strand of JARZZO010000005.1, from coordinate 25,279,556 downwards.
ATCGAAGATTTTTGTGAAAAATCGTCTGACTTAATATAAAAGATAGCTATGAGGGAACCCAGAGCCAAGCTCCATAGCCCTGGGGCTCCATCCAAGGTTCACATCGCGGCGCGCCTGGTTCCCATCTTTCGGGAGATCGTCGTCCACATGCCGCGGGTGTCTACGCGGCGCAAGAACATCAGCGTAATTGCTGAATTGGTGGAAGAGACAAAGACGGTCCCACAACAGGAGGACCGCATGGATACCGTTAGAAGCCGGGCATCTATGTGGCTGGCGATATCGCTTGACCGAAACAAGATGAATGCAGTTTCGAATCCGTGCAAGCAGATGAACGATCACATGTTTGTGTTCTTGTTTTTCCGAAACGAAATGGTGACGGCAGGATTAATTTCATTTCGCATTTCCGCTGTGTTCTCGTTCCTCCCGCCCGATCCTTGTAACTACTCCCTATGATCCACATATTTAAGGATCAACTTCTAAAATCCTAGTATCTATTTATAAGTTTTCAAGGATTGCAAGCATTGCAATCCAATTTAAATAAGGTTATTGCACCAACTTATTAGGAGAAAGATCTCCATCTGATCTGACTTGAATCCATAAAATCTGATTCAATTTGAAAATTTATATATTGGTTAGTATTTGAGTTAAAAGCCTTTCCAATTATGATAGCCGCGGACACTTCAATTTTAAAAGTCACGGATATCCACGAGTAGAGACTGCTTGATTTTATTATTCTTTACAATTATGTTTCTTCTTGAATGTGGATTGGCGAAGAATCTGCTCTAAGCAGCACCCCCTTTGATCCTCATAATAGTGAGCCATATTTAGATTAAGACATCCTCAAATCCAATTTGTATCACCCTCAACTACATGTGTATGCCGACACACATCTGATATGTAAGAGCATTTGGAATTAAACTTTCTCCTAGATTTACAATGAGTTCCACGTGGATGAAGCTATCCTTTGATCTGCTTCAACTTATTTGTAGGCCTAAGTTTCTTACAATCACATATAAGAAATCTTTTGAGGGTTTTTTTAAAAAGCTTAAATGGCCTACTCTTTTTTGTGGCGAGTTTACTAAGTAACATGAGATTGTGAGAATTAATAAATATCAGGATTGAGAGGGTTAATCTTTAATACGAAGCATTATTCTAAGGAGGATACCAAGGGAGTGGCATTTAGTTGAAAGTTAGAGCATTTGAAATAGGGGCAAAATGGAATTATTAGAAAAAGTTTGACTATTTTCTAAACTCTTCATACATGTTTACTTTTCGTTGAAAGCCACTCTCAGCTTCTACAAGATAAAGAACGTCGAGTGAGAATAATAGTAATTGATTTTGAGTAGTTACACAAATCAAATATTTCCCAATAGCTTTATTTTGCCCTAATTCAAGAAGTTTGAATTTAAAATTTGGTTAAAATCCAATAACAAAAATAAGAAGAAAAAAAAAGGAAAACGAATAGCTTCCAAGGCCTAGCGTCCTTTTTTAGAAACAATTAAGTTAATATAATGAAGCTCAGAAGGGCTTCAAATTAAAAGTTATGTTAAAGATAACTTCCACATTAGAAATGAATGTCAGAAGTATCTTCTAACTAAATTTTTGCCACACATGCCATAAGCATTTATTAAACGACCCAGGATAAAAAGATGCATACTACAAGACAGACAAAAACACCGTCCATACCCAAGAAAAGCAAGACCGTGCACAAGGACAAGGACAAAATGTAAAAGGTTAGTACTTAGTTCACACATTCATAACAATCTTCAGGCCAACAAGACATCTTATTTGTTATCTAAAGGCAAGATTTACGATTTTTTTGCCATTAGTGATCGCAAAGACGACCATGTAATAGTATGTTGGTTTGACCTAGAACAGATTGATGAGGGAACAGTGAGAAGCGCATGGGTTTAGAAAATCGACTCCACAAGGAGTCTATAAGCAAGTCCGGAGAATTGAGTTAATTAGGTAAGGTTTAAAGGCTTGAAAATGTAGAGCTCCATCAAGTTTTGTTAGTCAATAATTTTTCTCACAACACGTATATAAACATGCATCCAGTGGTTAGACTACTGAAGCTGGTAAAATCCGACATAATAAATATTATACATTATGGTCTTCCTCTCACTAGTTTATTGACCTTGCATAATTCTGGCACGGTAAGTTAAAGAGTGTTGGGTCGGAGATTCGTCTGCTCTGGATCGGACGGCTTAAACTCCTTGGGAACGGAAGACTCCTCGCGCTCCTACAAGTTAGACACAAGGTCAGAGGAGACCCCGGCTGTGATCTGACGGAACCCCCTCTAATGCCTAAGTCAGGGTGTGTATGGACGAAGAGAAAGTAGGGACTCAGATATAGAACCGACCTTCTGAGGGGGGTCCCTTTTATGGACAGGTCTAAGGTAACAATCGAGTCTGATCGGGGAGCATACCGAGGAAGGCTCGGTCTAATCCCCAAGCGGGACAGGACTCTAGTTTCCCTTATCTGGGACTCTGGAGTTGATTCGGAGGAGACTTCCTTTGGTAGGAAGTCTCCTTGCGCGTGGTAGATGTTGAGGTCCACTTCAGAATAGGGCGCTCCCTGTTAGAACCTAGATACATGGGCCCACTGGTTGAAAGGCCCATTCGTTCCTAGCGGTAGGCCAGGATGTTCCTTTGCGGGCTGGCCCACCTAGCAAATGGGCCAGTAAAACTGGACCCTCTCACTAGCCCCCCTGCTCCGAAGGGCAATGTGTAGCCTTCGAATCAGTCAAACTTCAAGTGGGCGGGCGCAATAAATGTTGACGTGGAGTGTCCCCCCCCTTCGTCTTAGGTCGGGAGGTAATTATTCAAACGGCACATGTGTCGTGCTTGGTCGTGGGCATTGGTTAGGTGGTCACGTTTGTTCGAGGCGCACGTCTTTTCACCTACTAAAGGAGGCGAAGTGCTCCACCAAACGGATGCTTCTGGCAGGATTCAAAAGGAGATAAAAACCCCCCAGGTCAAGGGTAGAAGGCCATCTCCGCTTGAGCCTTCCGTTCAAAATCATTGCTCAAATTCTTCTTCCTCAAGGCCCCCGAGCCATCTTGTTCTTTATGCTATGTGCTTCAATGGCCCGCCGTGCACGGCAAGTGTCCAAGGACACGTCATACTCTCGAGGGGTCGAAGCTGATGGCCAGACAATGCAGCCATCAATGTGCTTAAAGAGACACCTAGTAGAAATCCAAACCAAATTCAATATCCCAACAGAGAACAGGCTCAATGTCCCTCACAGTAATGAGTGAATCTACAATCGGAGGAGCCGCTCATTCATGGCTTACGAGGCTATGTTTGATATGGGCTTCTAGCTGCCGATCTCAACATGAGAGGCTCCTGAATTACTTTCAACTAGCGCCGGGGAAAATTATGTCGAACTCGTGGCATCTCATCATAGGTTTCTTTGTCCGAGCGAAGGAGCTCGGTTGTGTGGAGACCTCGCCGGCGATGCTGCATCTCGCGTTCCAACCTAAGATAGGCGCGAAAGCCAGCAATCGGGGGTTCATCCAGATAGAGGCCCGCGAGAAGACCCTATTCCATCTGACATGCTTCAGCAAGGTCACCCACTGGAAGGAGAGCTTCCTCCAGGTGACCAAGAGAAGGCGAGCACTGGTCGTTCCCCATCACCTTCCGTAACCTCTCCGTCGGGCCGTCTATGGACCTGCTGTTGGCCCCTATACCTCAAGATGAGGCCCAAGTGGTCCGGCTATTCAACAGGGGCCTCCTCTCGAGATCGCCGATGTGGTTACAGAGGAGAGGTTGGTCGCGACGGCCCTGAGCGGGCTGCTGGTCCCGAGTAAGTATCTTCCTAGCATGTATTTTGTCTTTTTTTTGTTTCTTTCTTTTGACATTGATCGGCATCCATTCTTGTACTCAGGGGTCGGCGCCCTTCCCCCACAGTTAGTGGGGAAAGAGATTCCGATCGCGGTCCCCCTTCAAGATCCGAGAGGGGCCGTGGTAGTGACTATAGCCGAACTCAGGATGGTCCGAGAATTCATCTACCGTGACGACGGAGCAAAAGGAAGGGCGATAAAGCAACCGCAAGTACGCCTGCCCTTCTTGTTCCCTCTATGACTTGGGCCATAATATGAAAAGGTGTTGATTTCACAACCTGATCTAGGCAAGCCTCACTGGCGGTGGCGAGAGAGGAGGCAGGACGTTGCGGCCATCTTGTCAACGTCATGGGGGCAGTCCCTCAAGCAGAAAGAGCCAAGGGATCGCCAGAATCTAACCTCCCCCTCGCCCAGCAAATGCGAAAGGGGGCCGTGCTTGAGGAACATGAGGTGGGCAGCCCAGGGGCGGTGATCACCTGCCTCACACGACTTCGCATCGGCCTCTACGGTGGCATCAAGTGAGGAGACGGAAGGCGAGGAGACAGAGTGCGAGGAAGGCGACACGGTCAGCAAGGACGCCGAGGCAGTGGAGGAGGTATGGTCGTCCTCCTCGAGGGCGACCACGCGTTCTCCCTCAACGGGAAATACATCTTCACCGAGCCCCCCAGCATTGAAAAGGCTCCATCAGATGATCAGCGAACAGGTACATTTACGAGTACTGATATGTTTCTGATTCGCTCAACTAGCGGGCATACTATTTGGTTACTTAAAGATAGGTCTCTTGTTTGCAGAAGAGGCGGCCGGTGATGCATTGGGCGAACGAGTCCCAAGTCATGAAGCTCGGAAAGTAAGCAACGACCGAAGGGGGATTGGGCGTTCCACCGAGCCCTCAGGTGATGGCGGGGCCGCAACTTGAGGAAGGGGTGATGGGAACACCCACTCCCTAGTGCCTCCTCTTGCAGTGGAGGGTGGAGACATCCTAGCAGCCATGGTCGCCGAGGCAGAGGCTCGGGCGATGTAGTTTCTTCTAGAGTGGCTTCAGAGCCTAAAGATGTCAGTGCATTCTCTGCAGCTGGGCTCTCCACCCAGCAAGAGGTCGGGGATCTCTCCTAGTCTCCCCGTCACTCAGGGCAAAGCATTCGCGGGAGAGGTCCCGACCTCGACCACCAGGGAGGAACCGGCTACAGCTGTGCAGCAGGAGGCTTGCCTGGATCCTTCCTTCGTGAAATTGCCAACGAACTTCCCGTCTGGCGACGTGCTAGCTGCCGGGCTCTCCTCTCTTGCATCCTAGGTCGCTCTCCCATGCAGCTGCCTTGTGCGATTATTGGAGGGAGGAGGCTTGCCAAGCTGAGGCCTTACAAAAGGAGTTGTCGGACTCCTCGGCCGAAGTTCTTTGGCCCCGGGGCAGCTATCAGAGGCTGAGGCCTCATCGGAGCGAATGGGGGAGGACTTGGCCAATCTCCATCGAGAGGTATACGCCCTATCCGAGAAGCCGACACTCACATGGCCGTTGCTCGTGAAGCAGGCCTCACTGCTGGGGCCGCTGCATATAGAGCTTATGTGGAGTTCCAGCGGGGGAGCTGGACGGGTACGCTCGAAGCATAGACGCCGAGAGCACGGCCCTTGCTTACCAAACGGGATACAACAAGAGTCTGGCCGATGTCGAAGCGACTTGGAACGAGGAGGAGACCGCCCTCGAGGAAGGCGCCGAGGAGGACGACGTGTCCTGGCCTTAGTTGTATTTCTTTTCTTCTTCTCTCTCTTTTTTTTTTTTTCGCGGCTCATCAGAGCCTCCTTTTTGTAACTCACTTTATTGCTTGACTGGTCTTTTGGTCGAAATGAATATGATGCCATTTCTGTATCCATTTGTACTCCTTCCTTCCTTTTTTTTAATAGTTTTAGTTCCCTTCGTTTTGACCGGTCAAAGTAATTATAGCTTTCTCGTACTGATTGCCGGTCGATTATGAGTGTGGAGTGCCCAGGCTTATGTCTATAAAAGGGGGGCATGGGAAGGGGCCTATCCGCAGTTGCTTGTGTGTTACCTCCCTTGTAGCCTTACTCGTCTTCGTTCGATCGGAATGGATTCGAACTATGCGCGTAGGGTGGTTACGGACCGAACCAACTTAAGGCTTCCACGATCACCATTGTCTCTCTTGATAGGATAAGGGGTTGCTTCTGGATTCCAGTCGAGTTCGGATTGCGTGTGCCTTCGACCTAAGAACGCCTTTACTTGGGCAGTCACAGGTCTTTTATGGCCATCGAGGCTGTGTTTGAGACGGGCTTTTGGCTTATGGTCTCTATCTTCATTATAGAGATGTTGCAGCTCTTCACCGTAAGTCCTGCCCAGATCTCGCCGAACTCCTGGTGTTTGGTTGTTTCCTTCAACATCTTGGTACGTTGTTATGGTTATGTTGACGCTTTGGTTGACATATTTTGTCATCTGTTCAGCATTCGTCGTTGTATGATCCATGGCGCGCATGGCTTCCTTCAATTCCTCAGCCGCAGCGACCAAGGGCCCTTCATTATCTCCCCAGGCTTTCTCCCACAAGGGTGGAAGGAAGCTTACTTCTGGGTCGATTGTCCGATCGGCGGGGAATGGACGTTCCCCACAACTTGGCGAGATTTTGTTGTCGAAGCTATCCCCGAAGGGTTGCGTCAATGGCTTCCTCCCAAAGATCCGTCAAAGTTGCATTTTATTGATAATTAATATTGTAAATAACAAAGCAAATTTAATTGATAAAAGGACGCAAATGTTTTGCGTTCCACTTGTTTTCTATTAACCGGCCATCGAGGCAAGCGAGTCTATATGCTCCATTCGCGTAACTCTTAGCAATTTTGTATGGCCCCTCCCAGTTGGGTGAGAGCTTTCTTCCTGCTTCGAGTGGTCGGGATAATTGCATGCTCTGTAGAACTAAATATCCAGGATGGAAGACCCTCGTTCGGACTTTGGAGTTGTACCAGCGTGCGACCACTCGCTAGTAGTTGATTGCCGTACCCGGGCTACTTCCCTGGCTTCTTCAATCAGATCTAGGTTCTCCTGCAACTTTTGGTTGTTACCCACCTCCTCGAATCCTTTTGCTCGAACTATCGATAGGCCTATCTCCAGGGGAATAACAACGTTCGTCCCGTAGGCTAGGTCATGTGGGGTCTCTCCTGTGGCAGTATTGGTTGTGGTTCAAAAGGACCACCAAATCTTCGGGAGGGCTTCTAGCCAGTTTCCTCCCCTCTGCAAATGAGTCTTGATGCCATTCATGATAGTTCTATTTGCATTTTCTACCAACTCATTAGCCTGTGGGTGCGTCACCGAAGAAAACTGATGATGTATATTGAAGTCTTTGCACCAGTCGGCAAACTAGAAACTAGTGAACTACCGGCCGTTGTCGGTGACAAGCACTCGGGGGATGCTGAACCTGAAGATGACGTTGTGCAAAAGGAACTTCCATACGGTGTCATCTCGAATATTCGCTAAGGCTTCAACCTCAGGCCACTTGATGAAGTAATCAATGGCGACCACTACAAACTACCGATGTCCTACAGTCTTAGGGAAAGGTGCCAAGATGTCGACCCCCCACATGGCATATGGGCAGGGCTTGGCAACACTCTGTAGCTTATTTGCTGGTAACTTGGGGATCAAGGTATTGACTTGATAACCAAAGCACCTCCTGGCATACTCCACACAATCATGGGCAAGAGTCGGCCACCAGTAGCGATGGCGGAGAAGGGTTCTAGCTAGAGCGTGCAACCCGACATGACTGCCACATACTCCTTCATGGACCTCCGCAATGGCTTGGGATGCCTCCTCCGGCCCTAGGCATCGGAGGAGAGGAGTAGTCAATGAACTCCGATAAAGATCCTCGCCGACTAGGGTGAACTTGGGGGCCTGGGACTGAATCCTTCTTGCATCTGTCCGACCATCGGGTAGCCGGCCATTCTATAGATACTCGATGATAGGGACTGACTTTAGAGACTTCCGTCGGGTCTGCTGCGATGATCGCTGGCTTCAGGACTTCTACAAAAAGACCGACCATCCAATCAGTTGGATCAAGGAAGGTAGCTCGGCTAGCTCGTCTTCCCTTTGATTATGTTCTCTTGGGATGTGGAGGATTTCAAACCCCTCAAGGGAGGAGACTAATTGGAGAACCACCTCCTTATACTTCTTCATAGTAGGTTCCTTTGCCTCATACTCCCCTTTGACCTGTTTTACCAGAAGCTGGGAGTCTGAGTGCGCCTGGATCTGCATTGATCCTAACCGCTTGGCCATACGAATCCCAAAGATCAGGGCTTTGTACTCCGACTCGTTGTTGGTAGTTTGAAACTGGAACCTTAATGAGAATTAGAGGCTCTCCCCTCCTGGAAATCAAGGGGTATCAAAATGATTCCGGCCCTGTAGGCGGCCACTCGGGTCGATCCGTCTGTGAAGATCTACCAGACAGGTCCTTCACTCAGCCCGACCGCCTATTCTTGTGCTGGCAGTGTACATTTAGCCACAAAGTCGGCGAGAGCCTGGGCTTTAATGGTTGTCCTTGGTCGATAGGAGATCTCGAATTCTGATAACTCGATCGCCCACTTTATCATGCAACCGAAAGCATCCGGTCGCTGCAACATTTGTCAAAGGGGACGATCGGTGACCACTTCGATCAGATGGGCCTAGAAGTAAGGTCGTAACTTTCTTGTCACCGTCATTAGGGCCAAAGCAGTTTTCTTCACTGCTTGATATTGTGCTTCTGGGCCTTGGAGATCTCTACTAACATAATAGACCGGTCTTTGTTTTCCACCATTCTCCCTGACAAGAACATAGCTAATGGTGAAAGGTGTTACTGATAAGTAAATTAGGAGCTGTTCACCTATGACCAGCATGGAAAGCATTGGAGGGCGCCTAAGGTATCCTTTGATCTCCTCAAACGCCTTCTAGCATTCTAGCTACCATGTATTTTTTCCCCGCTTGTCCGGAGGGTTCTCCCTTACTCTCAGCAGCTTGAAGAAGGGGAAGCAACGCTTGCACCCTGGAAAGAAACCTGCTCAACGCCGCTAGCCAGGTCAACGGATGTATGGAGAAAATGGCAGAGATTTTATCTAGGTTGGCTTCAATTCTTTTCTAGGTCACCATGAAACCCAAGAACATCCCGATCGTAACCCCAAAAGCACACTTGATGGGGTTCAGCTTCATATTATACCTTCTCAGAGTCAGCCACCTTGATGGACTTTACTAGCATATTGTCCACATACACCTCCATGTTGCGTCCGATCAACTGATCGAACATCTGATTGACCAGCCTTTGGTACGTCACCCTGCATTCTTCAACCCGAAGGGCATCTAGGTGTAGCAGTACAACCCCGCCTCTGTAACGAAGGCGGTGTGCTCTTCATCGACTTTGTTCATCTGGATCTGGTGATAGTTGGAGAAGGCATCGAGAAAGCTCAGGCGCTCATGACCGACAGTCGCGCCGATCAGCAGGTCTACGTTCGGCAAAGGGAAATAGTCCTTCGAGGTGACTTTGTTGAGATCGGTGAAGTCCACACTCATACGCCACTTTCCGCTTTGCCTTCTTCACTAGAACTACGTTGGCAACCCAGGCAGGGTACTGGGCGTGTCTGATCATGTCTATCTCCAGGAGTTGATTTACCTGTTCTTTGAGTATCTCTTGCCGATTGGGAGTGAGATGCCTCTTCCTCTACTGTACCAGAGGATGGCTGGGATTCAGATTAAGGGAGTGCACAGTGATCCTGGGAGGTACCCCTAGCAAAGGGGCCCCCTCCCAGGCAAACACATCCAAGTTCCAAGATAGGAACTGGCGGTACTCAAATTTCTGTTGTTTGGGTAATGAAGCCCTTATTTTCAGCTCTTAGTCGGTTGCTGGCCCTTACTTTGATAGTAGCCAGTTCTTCAGAAGGTTGTGCATATCTCTCTGGGTTTTTCGCGACCTCCATTATGTTCATGACTAGCTTCTTTAGTTGGGCGTTTGTTGAGGCTAGGTGCGTCTGCCTGGAGACGTTCTGATTTTCCTGCTCTTCGCCGATCCTGTAAGGAGTGGGGAACTTGAGCTTCTGATGTAGTGACGATGGCACGACAAAGAACTTGCCTAGGGACTCTCTCACTAGTATGTCGTCGTATGCAGATGGTACATCGACCACCGTAAACTCTATCTCCTGGGTGAGAACCTTTAGAGACGTCCCCAGAGTTAAGGAGATGGTAATGATGCCCTCGGCTGTAACAGGTTGGCTGCTGAAGCCATATATGGGCATTCAGACCCTGCTCAATCTCTTCATCTCTGGGTCGATCTGTTTAAAGCAATCAAGAAAAATAATATCAAGATATTTGCCATTATCAACGAACACCATCTTTACCTTGAAGTCTGCAATCTTGGGCTCTATCACCAGGAGATCATTATGAGGTAGTATTAGCCCCTCAAGGTCCGCTTCTGTGAATGTGATCGGCTCCTTGATCAGGGGCCGGTGGGAGGTTGAGGCAACCTCCCAAGCTGCTGTTTGAGTCTTGGAGGTGTAACTTCGCCTCCTCTTGATCTCCTCCGCTGGTCGATCCTCTATATATGACATGAATCACACGTTCGGCTTGGGCCGGAGGAGCACGCTCGGCAGCAGTGGGAGACCGATCAAGGCACCGTTGATCAGACTATGGGTTGGCAACATACTTCTTCATGTGCCCCTTCTTAATAAGATTCTCAATCTCTCTCTTGAGATCGTGACATTCTGAGGTGTAGTACCCGTATTCATGGTGATAGGCACAAAACCTCCTAGACTTCTCTGTCCCTGGGGTAGACTTGATCTTCTTGGGTCCACCCAGTCGATCAACATGTTGAGAGGGGTATAGTTTTCTTCTCTTCCAAAGCCAAGATGTTCGTGCCGGTCCTCATGGTACTCCCAACGCTACCACTTAAGGGGTTGATCGTCAATGTTACGATCAAAATGCTTCTTTCCCCTGGTCGGCTTTTGGTTCTTCCTCTTGTCTTCTCCGAACTCGATCGACCAGTGGGCCGGATAAGCTCACAGAAGCTCCTCACTGTGATGCACTGGTTCACCCTCCAAACTAGGTCTAGGAGGTCTACCAGAAGCTACTTACTTAATTCGAACTGGACCTGTTGGTTGTGGATCTTGGCAATAAAATATTACGTGGCGTTCGGTACGTCTAAGTTAGGGATTTTGAGAGCTGCTTCATGGAAATGGGTTTAGAATTTATGTAAGGTCTCATCTTTATCTTGCCTCATAGAAGACAATGTGACGGTTGTGGCAGGCGTACGCCGATTGGCCGCAAAGTTGCTTCTGAAAGCTCTCATCAACTCGGAGATGCTATCGATGGAGCTCGACTTGAGTTGGACGAACCACCGTCGGACAAGCCCTTCTAGGGTCGTGGGGAAGGCATGACACCGAATTGCTTCAAACACATCCAACAAGTCAAAGGTGCTTTCGAAGGATTGCAAGTGGTCATCTGGATCTCGAGTGCCGTCATATCTCTTCAATGACGGCATCTGGAAGCGGTGCGGCAGGGTGCCTTCACCACACGCCTGGTAAAATATGACTAGGCACCGTCTCCGTTATCCAACCCAACATTCTAACTATGTCGAACACCATAAGCACGTTGCTTTGGACAATCAAGACCTGAATAGCAGGGACTTGGATAGCATGAGGGACATAAGGGAGAGCGATAGGTGCCATAGGGGGAAGAGCGATCGAAGAGGCAATTAGTTGGGCAACAAGAGGAAGAACATGGGGATCGGCAAGAAGACTACATTGAGAGCGGTTGTTGTTCTTTCTGGTCATGACTTTTTGTTAACTTCCCACAAACAACGCCAAAAAGATGTTGGGTCAGAGATTCGTCCACTATGGATCGGACGGCTTCCTTGGGGATGGAAGACTCATCGTGCTCCTACAAGATAGACACAAGGTTAGAGGAGACCCCGGTTGCGATCCAAAAAAACCCCCTCCGATGCCTAAGTCAGAGTGTGTAGAGATGAAGAAAAAGTATGGACTCGGATCTAGAACGTACCTTCTGAGGGTATCGAGGGATTCCTTTTATAAGGGCAGGTCTGAGGTAACGATCAAATCCGATCGGGGAGCATACCGAGGAAGGCTGGATCCAATTCCCAAGTGGGAAGGGACTCTGGCTTCCCTTATCTAGGACTCAGGAGTTGATCGCCTGTAAGGCATCGAGATCCACTTCAGATTAGGGTGTCTCCCTATTGGAGCCTGGATACATGGACCCACCGATTGAAAAGCCCATCCATTCTTGACAGCAGGCCAGGACGTTCCTTTGCGGGCCGGCCCACTTAACAAATGGGCCAGCAAAACTAGACCCTCTCAAAGAAAATAAACTAAGATGACATTATAAAAATACCTTAATAGGTCAAACCCAATAAATTAGTGTTTAATTTTTTATTTTTTAAAAGTTTCAAGTCATCCAATTAGAGATCAAATTTTATAGACATTTTAAGATATGGTGGGACCGACTTTAAAAGAATTCAATTTTTTTCTTATTTTCTGTGCAAATTCGGTGGGTTACAAGATACATATACAAAGAATCCTATTTAAGTAATGTTGTAGTACAAGGAGTAGAGTACAAATCTGACAATATCTTCCTGCACCACGAGGCGGTGGTTATTACACTGCCTAACGGTGCAGCCAGAGGAAAAAAAAAATTCAGGAAGGCCCCATGTGCTCTATCCGACTGTACAATCCGATCTTGAATTGGACGACCCAAAAAAAAGGATGAAAAATGAAAAAACTACCCCAAATGAACAGTAAAAACAGTTCTTTATTGTTCATTTAAGGTCTGTTTTCAATTTTATTTTTTACAATTCATTTGGATTCGATTTTTAATTTTCATCTTTTTTCGAATCGTCTGATCCAAGATCGGATTGTACGGTCAGGTATGATGGTCAGGGCCTTCCGGAAAATAAATAAATAAACCCTTGGCTGCACCACCAGGCAGCGCTGCACCACCAGGCAGCGCAATAACACCTGGCGGTGCAGCAAGATATTCTCTATATCTCATGGTACAATATGCATCCTACTGTGATCAACGGAATAGACAACCTAGTGCCATGAGACTCCTGCCACTGAATCTGGGAAGGATCAATCATACGCAGCCTTATTGTCACTTTTTGTCGAGACTCAACACCAAGCTCCCCCTAAACGGAGCAGCCTTATCGTCTGTGAAACAAGTGTACTATAATGCATGGTTATCAAGGAAAAGTGGCAACATAGCATTCCACTTTTTGAAGATAGAAATGAACTTCAGATTAGATTTGCACATTATCTGACACCTAAACGGACAGTACGCTGGAGTTGTTGGTGCAGACTGACAATTACAGACCATGAAGCCTTTGCCAGCACCATTACTTACTAACCCAAATGAGTAACAATAAAGGGCAGGCACTGCCTCACAATGACAGTTTGCCAAACCAACAAAGTCATGCATACCATGTTAGAAGCTCTACTGATACAAATTGGCCTACCACAAAAACAGCATATAAATCTGTCAACATGGTCCCTAGAAATGGGCCGCCTTCAAGAAGTTGTCAAACGGGCTTGCAGGAGGCAGTCGCAAAGCCAGCCATGCCTCCGAACGTGTAAATCCTTCCTGCTCAAAGTCACTAACATTTCTCTGCAGGGACAATGTTACAATCACATTGATTGTTCAAATGGAAACAAAATGGGAAGAACATATTCAATTCTAATGATCTCCAGTTCATTCACCTCCTTTCCACTAGCCAACTGCTTGCACCCACAGAGAGGAGTCGATGGCTTGTCCAATGTAACTTCATCGCTACTGCCCAGCCAACATGATAACTTTTTCCTAGTTCCCACACCAAGGGCCTCACACTGGCTGGCCATGGTTCCATATGGAAGGGGAGAGGTTGAGACACAAGTTCCAGCAACTTGGCCAGCAACCTGAAGTGCCTGATTTAGATTCATGCAGCGAAAATCATGTTAGTACAGAGACAGCGAGCATCATTGGAAAGCAACCTCCCATTAAACATCCAAGATGTGCCACGGAATGCTGTACTAGACAATCTATAGAATTATCACATACAAACATTAATCAACCCAAAACAGATAAATCAACAATTTTTTGAGTCATGTTGCCTTCACATAAAGCATGAAAAGCTAATGCTCATGGATATTATGATCTTTCATCCTACCACAGCCCAACATGCCTCATCCATTCCCATCGATCTGAGGTTCGATTTAATGCGTGAAAACCCAAACATTCTGCAAGGACAGATTTGTTATCAACCAGATGTCACCACTCAATTTTTTTCCAGTTTCCCACAGCAGTTGGGAGAGCTGAGCACAGTCTAAGCTGGGATGTCTGACCCGCCTAGGATAATTGTTGGCACACAGAGAAAATCTACTGCAGCAAACATGCATTGTGAGACAAGTATGTCTTTGTTTATGAAGTCAAGAATGTCCAATGTTTATCACTCAGTGGAACTAGACCATAAGAATGTGGTCGGATTGTCGGCACATCTTAACTGAACCGAAAATTTAAAGAAAATAGTGCTCAGTTTTACAAGATGATGAAGACATAAGGAAAATATCAATATAAGCAAAATGTATAGGAACCATTATGGGTGATGGCAGTAAAAATGACAGAATACTAGCAGCCACTGAGTGATAGGCAAATGGTGCTCTGATATAAAGATTGGCAAAAGGTGATCCAGAAATTTTAGTTCAAACTTGCAGGATGCAAAGGTATACTTCTTTCCTGTAGAGGCTGATTGGTACTTTGCAAATCAGTCTTGGATTGCCTACCCATCTAATTCCTATATATCTTTAGAATTGCGAAGACGGTGGCCAGGCATTTGGAGGCCAATCATTGCCAGTTCCGTGGAAGGGCAGGGGGGAGTCTTGCCGGAGATATGGATATGATACATGTGGGGGGAGAGTTTACAAATAGAGAATGGCGGCCTGAGGGTCAAGGACATCAGTGACTTTGACATAGCACTTTTCACCAAATGGTTGTGGAAGCTACACACTGCTGATTCTGGGCTTTGGACAGAGGTTATTCAGCAAAAATAGTATAGGAGAGTTAAAGAGTTTGGGATATTACTCCAACCTCTATTCATACAATTTCTCATGTTTGGAGGGCTTCCAGTGTGCAGATGTCATTTGTGTGGCTACTCACTTCTCCCTAGGGGTTGTGTGTATGTCTACACACACAATAACTCACTGATTCTTGCTGACAAATCACAGAAGTATATTAAATACAAAGACTACAATGATGACCAAATTACCCCTGACTAGACACCCCCTCAAGAGATATCAACTATGCACTGCCTTGACAAAAGAGATGTAAAAAGATCCTTGGATAGTCCTTTAGAAAAGACATCTGAAAGTTGAGCAATAGACCGAACATAAGACAGACAAATTTCACCAAAATTAAGTTTTTCTCAAATGAAATGGTGATCTATTTCAATGTGGTTTGTCCTATCAGATTGTTAGCAATGTTGATAGCAACTTTATTGTTATAATAAAGTCTCATAGGCATGTGAACTTGAATACCAAGATTTTGGAGGAAAAGCTTCAACCACAATATTTCTGTAACACCATGTACCATGGCACAATACTCAGCTGAGCACTAAAACGAGCACATACAATTTGTTTCTTGCTCTGCCAATGATGCGGGACAAAGGGAAAGAGGGGGGGAATGGGATAGGGGTCCTTAGCCTCACGCCAGAGGATGGGGGAATTCCCCGGCGTCGCACCGGGGATAGGGAGGGCCTTGGCATCACATCAAGGAAGAGGGGTTTTGGGGCTCTCTCTCGCAGAGAACCGATCACAGCCAAGTTGGGTAATTTTCTTTTCTCGATCATTCATCTTCTCTTTTTCTGAAGGAGCATACAGATTTATAGACACGATCTGTAACTCCTATACTGACTCTTGGACTTCCAATTCCTTATCCACGTTCCTATAATTCCTAGAAAATAAAAAAAACATAATGGGCCATAAATAGGCCTAATAAAAGTAAAAGGGAATGGGAGATGGACCATTTGCTTCGTATCCTGCATCACATACCCACCAACTCATTTCCTCTCTTCTCTCTCTCTCTCTAAGTTCTTTCTCTCTTCCCTTTCTCTTTTGTATCTCTCCAAAGTCCAAATTTTTTCCATCTCTCTGTATTTTTTTTAATATCTAATGTATAATTATTATATATTACTATTAATATATTTCCCCCCCTCTATCTAATATTTTTACTTTTTATCTACTTAATATTTATCTCCCTCACTCTTTTATTTTTTTTCTATCTAATGTATTATATTAGTATATTCCTTTCCCTCTCTCTCCTTAATCTTTTTTATATCTACTTAATATAAATAATTCTTCCTCTATCTAATCCTTCTGTCTATTTTTTTCTTTAAATTTTTTTCTATCTAATATTTCTCTCCCTTTTTCTAAATGAGATACTACTATTCTACAACGATCGGGTGGACAGTTCAAGGAACTTTTTTTAGTAAGTTGTCTTTCTATCACACACTCTCCCTAACAATCTCTAAAATTCTCTCTCTCTCTCTCTCTCTCTTCTTCTTCTTCTTCTTCTTCTTTTAGATATATTAGTATTAATAATCTTCAATAATAAATAAAATCTATAAGTTTACTAAGTTGTGATTTGAAAGAAAATTAAAGATTGTGCACTATTCTTTTTTTCTGTTGAGGGTGACTCAATTTTAGATATAAATTACAATAAGGATACTAATTTCTATCATCGACAAAATTATTTAGTATCCTTATTATTGTTTATATCCAAAACTAAATAATTCTCAATAGAAAAAAAAAGAGTGATATATATTTCCTAATTTTTCTCTAAGAACTGTTAATATTAATGTATATGAGAATAAAAAGAAAGAGTAAGAGAAAGAAAATATAAAAGATGAAAGATAGAGAGTGTGTATTATAGAGAGACCAATTACTAAAGAAAAAACAAAACAGTCTCAATTGAAGAAATCAAGGTAGAGTTGCTTATTATTATTATTTTAATTTTATACATATTTTTTTAATTTTTTTGAAGGACATCAGGATAAATTCTATCAAGTCTTGTTTTGTCGATGCCATATGGGCAACGTCATTCGGCATCGGGACTATAGGTATACAATCTCAAGAGATCGAAGGATCCATTGTCATCACTCTTGACACTTTGTTAGCGGAATCTATCGTTTTGCAGAGCATCTTGCAAGGATACGTAAAGATAGCATCCTATGTCCTTCAGTCCCCTATAATATATGTGCATAGTTCCAGAAGTTTCTATGTCAGGACAAAGGATCATCTAGCACAGTACGTAGACAGCTAACAACCAGGCCACCTACATCACCAACTCATCCATCTTCACCTACATTAGTGGGAAGATCTAGGATGGAGATTGTCAATATTGTGCAAGCATTCTTTTAGAGTTTCATATTCCATTTCCATCCACTACTGTACACACACAATCATTATTCAGATGGTTAGATATATTCAGAGACAACTATATGTCCCATCTCCTATCCAAATTGAATTAGATTTTGGTAGAGAAAACGATGGGCCTTTTCTTTCTTCTGATAACTTAGATGAGGATGATTGAGCTTTATCACTCATGTACTACATATGTCATGTATAATATTAACTTTGTGTAACTTATGAATTTTTTATTTTTTCATAATTTTTTTCATATATTTTTTTTAAATTAACTTTTTTCAAGAAAGTGTGGATCCGGACCGCTTCGGCTCAGATCAGTCCGGATCAGATCGGATCGGCCGATCTGATCGATCCAGACCCGAACCGATCCGAGTCCGATCCTCAAGTTTGCCTTGTGCCCAACCATAAACAGAATAATAATCAAGCTCCTCCTACTTACTTTTCAGCAATCCAAAGTCGTAACCTCGACACTATCTTATTTTATGTCTTGTTGTTGAACCCAAAAAAATTTTATATATGCAAACCTATGTCGTTTGAGTATGCATGCATATGCATATGGCATATACCCACATCGATGTGAGCTCACCATAGGAAAATACATACACATATGCATAATGACATGTTCACAAAGAAGTATGTTATGCAAAATAAAATATGCACCTATGATATGTGTGAATATGAAAAACACATAAAGCCATAGGCTCACATTATGAGGGTAATGGAATAGGAGGCATACTTAGGCCAAAAAGGCCTTGATTGGATTTTTTTAAGGAGGCCTAAGATAGTCCCAAATCACCCTCTTTGGCTTCCGAAATCAACTCCTAAACCTCCTTCGCAACCCTTGATGGTGAGGCCCAAAGGAAGACCCTAAATGCAGCGACAAATGGGGAGCCTAATGCTGCAAAATAAGGGCCAAGATCAGTCCCGGAATGGGCCAAAACCAGTCTCAAAATGGGTTGAAATCAGTCCCAAAACTCACCCAAAATGGCCCCAAATGGAGGCCCAATGACAAGGGTGAAAGGCCCAATAGGTGGCCCAATAAGGGACCCAATATAAGGCCCAATAAGGACTCCAAATAAGCCCAAAAATCAGTCTCACAGGGCACCCAAAATCTGCAACCAAGGGGGAGAAAAAAATCTCCAAAAATTCCCAAAGTGGAAAGAGGCCCAAAAATGGAAAAAAGAACAAGTGGATCCCCTCTCTTGGCCGGTTCCAAGAAGGAAACCGGTGGGGGGGGAGGAGGATTCCCTCCCTCCTTTCTCTTTTTAAAATTCAAAATGGAGGGGGGGGGGGAGATTAATTAAAGGGGGTGGAAATTAATGGGTTCTTAAACCCTTTTCCCACTTGTTTAAGAATCCAAAGCCCCCCATTTAATTCTAAACCCTTTTCACATTAGAGCCAAATCTGAATTTAATGGGTTCTAAACCCTTTTCACATTGGCCAAACCCCCCCAAATATAAAATCAAAGCTCATTTAATGGGCCCAAAAAACAGAAAAAAGGAAGGAAGTGGGGGAGGGGAACACCCCCCACCAGTTTCCCAAAACCGGTGGGGAGACCCCCAACCGGTGGGGGGTCCATGGCCGGTGGCACCCCCCACCGGGTTCCCCCCCTTTCTCTTTTCAATACCCTCTCTCTCACCCATTGGCCCTTGGGATTAAAAAATAAAAAGAGAGGGAGGGGAGGAGAATGCAACCGGTGGCACCCCCGACCTTGGCCCATTCCGGTGGCACCCCCCACCGGGCCTAAATTCGGGCCTATAAATAGGGCCCCTTAACCCCCAAATCAAAAGACACATACATGCATATACAAGCCGATACACACCAAGGCTCTCACACATTGCCACATACAAGTGTGAAATTGAGAGGGAAGGTACTGCTTGAAGACCAAATTCGGGTTTTCTAACCCAGGTTTGCTGCGTTCTTCGGAGTTCTCTTTCGTTTCGGAGAGTTCTTCTTCCTAAGGTTCAATCCTAAGGGGAAGCTTTGCCGAATATCTCTTGTAAAAATGCCTTATTATAAGGCGAACCCCTGTCAAAATAAAGACTCATATTTCCATATATGAAATTATGTGCTTGTGTGTCATTAAATTATAATTACTATCATGTTTTAAAATTAATATATATATGTATATATTTAGTTTCATAACTTAAAAATCTGTGTGCACCCCTAAATTAACCTTAACCTTAACCTCACCCTATAAACATATAAGTTCAGAAATAATCATGAAATCATGTTTAAAGTTAAAAATGATCTATAATTAATTAATTAATTAAAAATTAATAAAATTATATAAAAATTGGGAAAAACATAAAAAAATCAGGAAAAATCTGTATAAAAAAAAACCAGTGAAAGTCAGAAATACAACTTAAAAATAATAATAACTCAAATACCCCCATATACTTAATTAATTAATTTAATTAATCATAAAAATCAATAAAATTAATAAAATAAAATCATTAAAAATCAGTAAAAACAGAGAATTAAATCTGAAAGAACATAAATTTCTTAAATGGTTAAGATCTAATAAAATTGCGAAAATACCCCCCATATGTAATAAAAATCTAAATTTTTTTATAAACCCTGAAAATACCAAAACTCATTTTACAAAATACCTTCCATATAATCAAAAATGTCATAGAAAAAACATAATAAGCCCGGTTTAGGGTAAAATTACTAAAACACCCTCATACACTTAAAAAATCAATTTCACAAATTTCATAAGGCTTTAAAACCTTTAAAACTTATCCTTATATGCTTATAAGATATAATACCTCCATAATACCTCCATAATTTATAAAAATTCATAAAATTGTATAATTGCAAAAACACCCCTATGGGTTTAAAATACTTGGAATTAGTCCAAATAACTTGGAATCAATCCAAATCAATCCAAATAACTTGGAATCAATCCAAATCAATCCAAATAACTCGGAATCAATCCAAATAACCTAGAACCAATCCTAAAACATATAAAACCTATCTCAAACCGGGGTGAGGCTAAGGGCTCAACCTAAAATACACCTTCATACTCATATGCATGCGTTGCTTGTAGTAGTAGTGTTGCATGTCATAAGGGCATCATACGGACGGTTAATCAAGGGTTGCCGAGCAGTTGCTCGGCGTAATTAACACTGACCGAGGTCAGTGGAGAGAGGTCATATACTCGAATCTTCGCTTGATTCGAAGTCCCCGATTCCCTGAGGGCTAATCCCAAGCTCTCATAGTCCGATAAAATATAAAACCGACCTATATTTCTCTAGATAAACAAAACAAAAAAAATGGATTTCCGAATAATCCGAATAGGAGAGAGACGTCTAGGTCAGGTCCCAAACGGAGGGGTCAGGAAATGATCCTCCCCAAACACTTGTATATCAGTGATCAACTAGTAAATTTGAGAGACATCTTCTCTTTACCCATACACCTAATTGAGAGTATCCCACATCTCCTATGCAGTCCTCTTCATCATAATTAGCTGTTAGATCTCTGAACCCAGAGAATTTAGAATCCATCCCATCACAAGATTGTTCTCCAATTCCCACACATCATAGGTAGGGTCATCATGTGCAAGCTCTTTGACTCTATCATCAACGTAACCAATTTTTCCCTGCCCACATAGAAAAATCCAAGCAAAGACATACCAGAGATGGAAATTAATATCTGTTAACTTCACAATGGTCATTTGCAGAGCAAGGAGTTGACGCTCCATAAATGAAAGACCAGAAAAGCACATCATCAAGGAGTTACCTTCACGTGTATCACGTATGTGTGCCAGATCCCGAGTCAACCCCACTGCTTGTCAATGAAGCATGAAGAGAGGGAAGAAAAAAAACTAATTGGGTACCTCCCACTCTTCCACACAACAAGAATAATGGTGTAGGTGACTCCCAACACCAAGGAAACTTGTGCAGCAAGAAAGATTGGAAGAACAGGGCACCAGACCAAAAGACAGGATGGTCTGACCTCTTCTTCACTAAGAAAGCACTGCGCCCCAAGGGGAATAGAGAGAGTAGGGTATCGGACCCAAGAACAGGGCTATCTGGCTCCTTCTCCACCAAGGAAACTGTGGTCGACCCCTTCTTTACCAAGAAATAGGTGGTCCGACTGGAGGAGGCTGCACACCCAAGAGCCTGTCCCAAAAACTCACTAACTCTTCCTCACAAAACACACTAAGTGCATAAAATACAAATAATACAATGATGACCAAATTACCTTGACTAAATTGACAATGCACAGGTTGGAGAGGGCTAGGCCCAGTACTTCATGAGGCAGCTTTGGGATGAAGAGATTGAAGATTTTAGCCCTTTGGTGACACTCTAGCAAGAATTCAAGCTGAACCCTTCAATGCAGATTGCAGGATGCATGGGCCTGGGGGTGAGAGGCCTCAAGATCCTTCTCGATCAGGTCAATTTATCATCTTATTGCGAATGGAGGCACTCGCTGCCTATTCTAGAATCAGGTCTGGAAAACAGAAAGCCCTTTAAGGTTAAGTCAACTGATACCAGCGATCGTTGGCTCACTTTATGGATGGTTTACCGACTATTTGCAGCCTCTGTGGGGATGAGAACAAGTCACTGGATCACCTGTTCTGACATGCACATACACTCAAGAAGTATGGAAAATCATCTTTGACTTCACTACCAATGTGGCTTGGTGGAATTGATGGACACCCTCCTTCATGAGTGGACCGTGCACCTAGCTCTTGTAGAGGACCACAAGATCTGGTGGCTGGTCCATGCCACGTTGTATTTGGGGAGAAGTACAAGAATTTCCAAGAAGGGAACTTTGGTCCCTGAGGTCCCATTTGGTATTGGGGTAAGAAAAGATGGGAATAAGCTTAAGTCATCCCTGGATAAGTTATCTCTATCCTTATTCTTGCATGCGTTTGGTATCACAGGGGATAAGAAACAATCATAACTTGTTCCTCGTTTGGTATGAATAGGGATAGTGAGAGGATACGTTCCAAAAGAAGACCAATGCGCCTTGCTTATCCCAAATTAAGGGGTATGCACTAATCTCAGTTTGGCATGGATAAGGGGACTTGAAAACATTTTGAAATGCAGCAACACAAGATTGATGATTTGGACTTAGAAATTTTTTGAAATACAACAATGCATACTGCCTTCAAAATTGGAAGCAGATCTGTCCTTTTCATCAGGAGAAATGTTTGTGAGAATCTCTTATGTCAGCAATGTTCTGGGCCATTTGGAGGGAAAGGAACTTCAGAATTTTCAGCAACCAGTTCTCGTGCCCAGCAGGGATTATTGGAAACTGTATTTACTTCATAAAAGAATGGTTTTTCAGAAGATGTGGGGACAAGATTTCAAACTCTGCAATCATATCAAGAAGTGCTCAGTGGAAAACTGTTTTTCTTTGAGGGTTTTGATGTGTGTTGTATGGTGTTTTCTGTTTTCTTGTGAGGAGAGTTTATGGGTTTCTTAAGGTTCATGTAATGTCTACTGTCTTGGTAGACAATTACATTGTTTCTTTTTCTTCAGCCCCTGTACTCTTTTTCTATCGATTTCAATGAATGAATGTGGCTTTTTGCTGCCTTCAAAAAAAAAAACACAATGCATACTGCAATAATTTGGTAATAATTGCATACCTTACCTAATTTTGAATAAATTAACAATGCTGATTAAATGTTAATAATTATTTAATATGTATGACAAAGCCGATGAAGTGTTAACTATGCATAAAGTTGAAAGAAACTTTACGAATGATGTTAAGTATCAATAATAATTGCATACACTCCACCTACTTTACATAGATTGGCAATTGGTATTAAGTGTTAATAATTATTAATATTATTATTCTTAGTATTAATACTATCATTACGATTGTAAACGCACATTTTACTAATGACATAAACATCAATAATAATAGCTTATTATATTATACCTACTTTGCATAAATTAGTAATGTTGATTATTGTTAATAATCATTTAATACAAAATAATCATAATAATTCATAGATAATTACCATTTTAAACGCATATTGGACCTACTTTATATACATTGGCATTTACTATTAAGTATTAATAATTAATATTGGACATGGGGATGCATTCGTTAGTGGGAAAGGAGGAAGGATACAGGGGGCATGGGCTTGTAAAATGGGTATGGAAAAATGGGGTTAGAAAGTGGGGATAAGTCATTCCAACAAAAAGTTGGAACGACTTATCTCCACGCTTAACCACAAAATTGGAAATATCCCTAAAAGCCCTAACCCCCCTTGTCCCTGTACGGAAATGCCATACCAAACCAAGAATGGGGACAAAATGGGTTTAACCCATCCCTATCCCAATACTAAATGCAACCTGAGAAAACAACTTCTTTTATTTATCATAGAGCCAGGGAATGGGCTAAAATCTTTGTAATGTGGATGTTTCTAAGTCACACTCTTTTGTTCTTTTAGGAGTGATTCAAGTGTTGCAGCATTTGGGTGCCTTTTGTTCATAAGGAATTTTCAATGGTTTTTGTTGCTTAGTCTAGTACATTCCACTATTTTCCATATTTAATACATTTTGTGGTACACATTAAAAAAATGCAAATAGAACTGAGTTGCAGATCTTGAGCACACTAGAAAGCAACTCACACGAAAAAAAAGAAATAATGCTAGAACATTAAAGCCCTACACAAAACAACCTCATTCACTTGCCCAAGACCTACACACAGACATACGTGTCTGTGTATATTTAATACATTTTGTGGTATTATCCACACTCCAAAAAAATATGCAAATAGAAGAGAGTTGCAGAACTTGAGTCCAACTAGAAAGTAACCCACATGAAAAAGGAAATAATGCTACTCTACAAAATAACCTCATTCGTGTACCCAAGACCTATATACATACATGCATGTGTGTGTATCAAATTAGATGGGAAAGATGCGCCAACATTGCATGCTTCATAATATTCTACGAAGTCAATGCTTTAAACCAGTGTTCAATCAGATGAGATTTTATACTACTCAAGAATCAAAGAAATGATGCAGGAAATGCATTTTGATCAAAACAGAAGATTATTCATCTTTTGATCATATGAAGGTAACCCCACACCCTGCCAAAGATGACAGGCACTTGAGCCATCCTCAAAAGGGCCTGTACACACACCAAACTGGGCCAGCACAAAGTTGCAAGACACAAAGTGGAGAGTGTAATTATGCATGGTAGCAAATATCACTATGTCAAGGAGAAAATAGTGTCATTTCATATTCAATTTGGTTCTGCAGTAAGGGAAAGAATAATACCGATTCTAACAGCTGCCCCACACTGATAACATGAGGCAAGGATGGCAATGTAGGCATTTTGGGGACGAACTGAGGAAGATCAAAAGCTGGTGATCCGCTGATTATGTCACCACCTACAGATGAGCTCCTTGAACATTCCTATGTATGATCACCATAAACAATTTGTTATTCTTTAACCTCAATATTAGATGATTTATCTGTGCGCCATGCTCAGGTAAAAGGTAGTGCAATGTCTGCCAGTACATCTCTCTATTGAATATCTAAAACTAGAAATTTAACTCTATTGAAGATCAGAACCTTTGAAACTTTTCTGCATCTATTGATGGGCTCAACTACATAAGCATGGGACAAAAATTATGTACTGAACCAAAATGATCTTATGTATACCTCATCAAAAGAAAGTGATTCTTCCGAATGTGCAACTTCTGGAGTGTGAACCCATTCAAGGACTGATTTTGGACCAAACAATAGTTCATCATCAGGTGTGAAGGTTTCGGACAAAAGCTTATCCAAGTTTTCCATGCACATCTATGATACATAAAAAATTCATTCAACATTGAAAAGTATAGTGAATGATTATTTGTAGAGAACACATACAACAGAACACATACATCAGTTAAGCTGCAAAGGCTTTGAACTACTGTCCGTTGCAAAATTCCTCCAAAGTCAGCCTCAGATTCCCGCAAAAGAGTGAGTGAAACTGAGGCTGCTTTCTGGTCTGTTTCAGAATTGTATTCTTTTATGTCTGCTAGAGGCCTTACATAGACTTGGAACTCATCACTGATGCACAGATATGGATCATCCTGATACAAAAGCAATCTAGATTATCTAAACATAGAGAGATGAAAAGAACAGACAACTGAAAGAAGTGGTTAGAGCAAACAAACAAGAAAGATAAGCACATTCCATACTGTATTTCATCCATTTGTGCAGGTAGTTTAGGTACAAACACCTGCTAGTGGGTTATTCATCCCCATGCACCCAAACATCCAAGGAGAAACTGAATGTACCACTTTAAGCTCAAGAAATGAGAAACAGAACTTTAGCACCTTTATGACAAGAAAGCATCACAGATCTTTTCTGTAACAGATATAATTAAAAAAAATGTTCAGAACAATCTAGATTCATCCTGCTCAGAACAGGAGCCAGCCTTCTTACATCAGTCAGGATTCCCATTATACTGAGGCATCTATGTAATCTTTTTTCCTCAACTAGGTCCAGGTAGTCTGCCAAAGGCCAACACAGTTATGAAGAATGAGATGATTACTTCAACAAGTAGAGGTTCTTGAATTCCAGATGCAGCTGGTTAAAAGAAGTCGGTCTAAATGCACCAGTGTCCAGGGCAGTGTGTGTCAGAAGGAGATGAAACATACCTTGGTAAAATCACAAAAATTTCATTAACATTAGCAGTTAGAGATTTATCCCACAATTTATCCTTTGATTGTTAGTAAGACATTTTGACCACATGTACACAACAGTATGTGTTGTGCAAATTTTCAACCGCATTTGCAAACTATTGACAGGTATGCATGACCATAGGTATAGGCAGCATAAGATAAGCAAGCCAAAATAATTTTTCACATGGAAGACGAGTAACACTGAATGGTCAGAGGTCTTACATAAGTAGCCTTCAAAGATTTAAGAGAGTCAGTCAACTCAGGAATATGATATATCTTTCCTGCAAATCCTAACATGGCTATTGACAAAGTGAAAATTGATCTTTGGTGTGTCGCAGACAATACTCCTGGCAAAGAGGCAAAAGGGAAGCACAAAAATGTAGTGTAATCAGAAGCATCTCAGGCAATCTCTATGCTTAATAAAAAAAACATGCTAATAAAAGTGTAATGTACATAGAATACAATTTTAGCATCCCTACCTTTGAGATCAAGGGACAATTTTCTAAGAGATAAAGGAAGCTGAAAGAAATGGACAACAATGTCGTGATTTAAGCTCTGCAAAAAAAGGGGGTAAGACCATAAGAGATACTTGATAGGAATGTCTAGGCTCCATATGCATAAAGGGGTAAGGGAAACATGGGATATGCAACAATTTCCCACTCCAGAAAGATAAAAAATAACTGTTCTGCTGTTATACAATCTATAAAATAGCTCCCCAGAACTATCAAGAAGTCAAAGAAAGCAAAGAGATTGCATCTAACGAAGTGAATAGCATCATCTAGCATTCATAACCAACAAGATCAAACCATACATAGATGTCATCAAGGGCTTGGTACAAGTAAATCAGGCAAGCAAGATCTCACGAGGGCAACCCATACAATGGCTGGCTCTGATCAGGATTCCAGTATCTCAGGCAGCCCCCAAAAGTGTAAGATTGGAATGTCAGGCACCCAATCCCACCACCATTATTAGCATACAGAGAATATCGATATACGACTTTGAAGATTTACTGTTGATTTGACCTGAACCATTATTCACACATAAATTTCTCTCTAGCACTAGCAGCCATATCCAAACTGCCTGAATTCCTCTCACCAGTCATCAAGTTGCTCCTCTCCATAGAAACTATAGCAGCAGCAGAAGTCCAGGAGGTGGTACGCCAAAGAATGAAAGAAACATTCAAGCAATTGCATCTGAGTCATGATGTGTCAGACTTATCAGTGTGTAAATCAAATGCCAAGTACTATGACTTCACATCTAGTATGTGAACCTTCAAATTCTTGAACTTTTTGAACTAGATTAAGGGATCATGTCATATCTAGTACGGGAATAGGTGCACATCTTCATTGCACTTTGAAGTATCCAAGTAGGATAGATTTTCAGCTGAATATGTTAACTTACGAGTTACTTAGCTTCTTCTGTTTTTGCAATAAATCAGTTTTGAGTCGTCAAAGGTACATCATCATGGTTCAGTTCTCCAGAAAAACCAGTCTAAATACCCAAAGAAGCAGTACAAATAGAGAAGTTGGGCCAAAGTTGAAGGGGAGTGAGATTATGTTCTGGTATGGATCAGGTCAGAGTGATTCCATTGTATAAGCTACTGGTAACTTAGGAACGCACCTATTATACACAATCCAAACAGCATTCAGAGAGGAAGATACCATTTTTGGCAAAATTTGAGATGTATATTAATAGAGGATGGATTTCACAGATACTGAAATTGTTTATTAGTTGTATCATAAAGTATGCTAATGTCCCTTCCCACAATTATATGATTCCTTCCGCTTGTGACATTTTGTTAACATGACTATCTGCATGGCTTTATAGTACATTATGATATGAAACAATAGCATGTACCTTTGATGGTATCAATCAGATGCATGTGTATGATTTCCAATAGTCTTTTGACACAACCATGCCAAAGCCAAAACAAATATTGTAAACAACATTTCGCAACTTTCATTTGTGATAGGACAGCTGAGAGGATATCCTCTTTCATTTGTGACAAATTTTGGGGAATGGGGAAGGCTCCTTAGCAATGTCAATGAGACGATCTCCTTTTCTGTTTCTTTTGCAGAGATAATGAGGGTATCACCACCTAGGTGCATTCGGTAAAAAGGGACTTTTTAGAGCTTTCCCGCCCTACAGTTGTACATTCCCGTTTTTTATTTAATAAACTATCCAGTTTCCAACAACCCCCTGTTGAACCAAATAAAAAATAAAAAAATTCAAACATATGTAAATGCATCCTTGAATGCAAAAGGAAAGGAAGAAAACTAGGGTTATGAACCTAGTTTTCACATGAAAAAAAAATCTGCAATATGCATGCATAAAAGAAAGAAAGACGGTTAAAAAAAAAAAAAGAGAAAAGGGAGCAAGAATTACCTGATAGCTGCCCCTTCAGTGTTGCAAGTTCAGCAACAATGCAGCCTCCAACAAGGGTGAAAATGAGCAGGAAAGAGGGGGACTAACAGCAGTAATGCGGCCTCCAACAAGGGGAAATCTGAAGCGAAGAAACAAGGCACCAGCAGTAGCTGCAAGCCTCCAACAGCAGCAGCTTGGACTTCGCAAGGAAGAAAGGGAGGCAGCCAGCAGCAGAGACAAACTGCAGCACAGAGAGTGAGGAACCGTAGGGTTCGGCCAGCCCTAGGCCCCATAGGCCGGTCCTCTTTTAAGGGAAAGAGAGAGAGAAGGGATAGAGATAAAAAGGAGGGGGATAAATACAAAAAAAAGGAAGAGAGAAGGGGGAGAGATAAACATCAAAAAAAGAAAAGAGAGAGAGAGAGAGGGACCGACCGGCATCACCAGTGGGGCCTCCCCCCCCCCCCCCCCTAGGTGGGGGGTGCCACTGGTGGCCCAAGCAGCCCCCCTACCGGGGCCCAGTAGGCCTATAAAAAGGGCCCCCCAACGCAGCATTCACCTCAACCCCCCCCCCCCCCCCCCCCCAGCCTCCAGAGAAGCTGCAAAAAAAAAAAAAGAGAAAAGAGGCCTTGCAGATTTCTTTTGAAGGCTTGTAATTTTTTTTCTTGTGTGGGGTGGGGAGAAGATTAACAAAAATAAAGAGAGTATGGTTCAGTATGGTTCATCCATATTGGTTGGATGGCCATAAATTTCATGTTAGCTAATACACATGCTAATCAATCTACATGTTTTTCATAAAATTTGGTTCATCCATATTGGTTGGATGGCCATACAATTCATGTGTCCCTATGTGGTTTCATGTTAAGTTAATAGGGTTCATCCATATTGATTGGATGGCCACATATTCTTGTTAATTAATCTATAAAAAATAATAAAATGTGGTTTATCCATACCGATTGGATGGCCAAAACTCTGTTAAAGATAATAAAATCTGGTTTATCCATATTGGGTGGATGACCATAAAACTTCATAATAATTAACCTACATGTTTTGAATTAAAAATTTGGTTCATCCTTATCTGTGGGATGACCAAAGCTTCATAACAAAAAAGGGAAAGAAGAAAAATGGTTCGTTTTAAATAAAATGACTACATGATCATATAGTTCTCTCTTATTGGTAGAGCGGCCATATAATCTATAGATCATTCTATTAAAAATGAACTATATTGCATAGTTTCTTGTAATTTGATAATTTCATTAACTACTTCATGTTAATAATCTGGTTTATTTATATTGGTTGGATGGCCAAGACTTTCTTAAAAATAATAAAATCTGGTTCATCCTTATTGGTTGGATGACCAAAATTTCATAAAAATAATAATAAAAGGTGGTTCATTCATATCAGTTGAATGGCCAAAGTCTCGTGATTCTATCTTATTGGTGGATTGACCATAATGTTCATAGTTCACTCTTATCAGTAGTGACCAAAGATAATGTTTATGGTTCATTCCTATCGATGGAGTGACCATTGGTTTTTATGATTTTGTCTTATTGGTGGACCGGCTACGAAGTCATTGTTCACTTCCATTTATAGAAAGACTAATAAATAAAAAAAATTGTTCATTTTCATCGATGGAGTAACCATCAACTTATGTGATTTTTTCCTACTAGTGGATTGACCATTAAACTCTGGTTCGTTCATATTAGTTGAATGGCCTAAAAATTGTGGTTCCTTCATATTGGTCGAAGGACCATTAAGGAATATCCTTAATTATGTGGTGGCCCTTATGCCCCATCATTTAAGGTTATCCTTTAGCAGACTTCATCTTCTCAAAAGAATTCAAATGAGAGGATATGCGGCCTAAATAACCAATAATCCTTCTAAAGGATGCTTAAAGGATAATTTCAAGGAATCCACCTTCTCCAAGGGATCCTAATGAAGCCTAGGTTTCAAAACCTATCTTCTTAGAATTCTAAGATGCCTGAAACACTCATGTCCTCGTGAGAACTCAAAAATCTTTTAAGTATCCTTTAAAGGATATTTCATGAGTCTTTCTAATAAAAGAACAAAAGAACAAAAAAATAAAATAAATGACTTGTATGTTTGCATCAAACTTTGCTAGTTTCCTACTTTCTTTTAAGCCTTACTGGATGATTAAT
This sequence comes from Zantedeschia hybrid cultivar, assembly GCA_030544215.1. NCBI lineage: Eukaryota > Viridiplantae > Streptophyta > Magnoliopsida > Alismatales > Araceae > Zantedeschia > Zantedeschia hybrid cultivar. The sequence continues at coordinate 25,249,140 of JARZZO010000005.1, read as the reverse complement.
CAAGGGTTACCAATCGATGATTAGTATAATTAACACTGACCAAGGTCAGTAGGGAGAGGTCAAGAACATAGATCTATAATCGATCCAAAAGTAACTTAGACTTTAAGGATTAATTCTAAAATACCAAAGTCTACTTCAAAAAAAAGGAGAACATGTTTTCAAACTTAAAAATTCTCTTTTCAAAGCTAAATCCCTTTTTTCAAAAGAATCCAATCAAAAGACGAAATTTCCACAAAAAATTTCAAATAAAAAAAAATCAAAATCAAAGAATAAATAAAAAAGAAAGTCTCACATATTAGGCACGTCCAGTGAGACCTCTCTTTCCCTCCATCTCTCCATCCAATGAGGCCCCTACCAGGATAAGCCTGATATTCCCTGTTTGATACAGGTACGAGGAAGTTTAACTCCAATGGCCCCCAAAGTTAACTACGGTCTGTTGGTGATTGCTACTCATGCCCAGTGCGGTTATCTAACTACGCCGACGTGCTTTGACGAATTTCTGGCTGTGATCGGGTCCCCCTACTTCTTAGGGATAGTTGCTGCGCCGGAGCCAACTCCGGCAAAAAGAACCAAAACAAGGTGCTCTTCCTACATTCAAAGAAAGAACAACGATGGCAGACCCAATCGGATTTATGCTGTCAATACAGTTCATCTTGCTCTAGCCTCTTCTTCCAATACGAGGCCGAAGCATAAGAAGATTGCAAGCCCGTCCATTACGGGAAAGACTATTCTAGTTAGTAATCTCCGCATCCGCCTGGATGGCGGAGAGCCGATAATGACCAAGACTCGCCATGTTCCATCGGTGCATGTTCAGAACTAATTTGGCGTACTCTCAAAGGTCTACCAAGATAAGGCGGCCTTCAAGAAAAAGTCCTGGAAGCCAAGAGCTCCCAGTCAGTGGGGGCAGAAAGCACAAACAAAAGCTCTGGATCAGCCAAAGCAAAGATATCAAAATAAGGAAAGCATGCCTTCCAGAAGAAGCAGTCCTGTGGAGGACAGAAACCTCCAACTCAAACAAATCTGGGTGACCAAAGAAAAAGCCTTGAAGATTCGTCGAGCTAGGGTTACCCTGGCCAAGCAAATGCCTCAAAAGCTCAATGAGCCAGTGGGGCAAATTACAAGAGAAGACTTCCGACCTCGTTCCCCGTAAGGTAAGAAGAGAAAAGGGACCTATAAGGCCAAAAGACAACAACAACCAAATCAACAGAGGACTTCGGTCTTCTCAAGACTGGGGGCCCGCCTCTATAAATTCTCAAAAGAAGAAGAATCACGCAAGTGACAAAAGACGACATTCGGATGTATACATGTTATGCCTCAAGCACCAACAATAGGTTAAATCTGTTGCCAGAAGACCCTACTGAGATTATCAATATAACTCAACGGGATGGACCTCTCACAAGGCAAATGGAACAAGCCAGGCAGTGGCTGAACCAAAGAAACGTAGGAACCAATCCACAACCTCAAGAGGGCAGAGCTGCCGCCACAGAACGTGAAGATGAAGACGAGCTAAACGCCCATGAAGCAAATCTTGGTCAAGAACAGGCTAATCCGAGTCAACCCCTGATCATAGAAGAAATGAGGCTGCAAAATCAACAACTCAAGACCCTTCCACTAGGTCTCATGCAAAAGTTAGAAGATCATCAAAGAACAGTGCAGATGAATGGCCCTCCTCCAAAGGTAGTCTTTATGCCAGCCATGATTAGGCCTCTAGCTCCAGGTATTAACTTCGCCTCAGATGAAGTTGTAGGAAATCGGGGTGAGGAACCGAACCATTATGTTTAGCAGTCAAATGCTTCTGCTGAAGATGCTGCGGTGTCCCAGAAACACATAATTGAGCAAATAGTGGAAGCCAAAATGGCCAAAAAGGGTGATGGAATAAGTACCTTTCTGTTCACCATCTATTCAAGAAGCTACCTCCCAATTATGTGAAACGTCCCAAGTTCACAAGATATGACGGGGAGGGATCTGCCCAGGAGCACATCGCCCATTATATGGGCGACCTGGGAGAATTGGCCATGGAAGAAGCATACCTGCTGAAGTTCTTCTCGACCTCTCTAACAGGCACAACACTCCAGTGGTATGCCAAATTGAAGCTCAATTCTATCAGCAATTGGGAAGAGATGCAGAAGAAGTTCCTATACCGCTTTAAAGTATCGGAACGAAAAGTGACCATCACAGAGATGGTGGCACTAAAGCAAGGCAAGAGTGAATCCGCCATTGATTATATCAAAAAATGGCGGAATACTAACATGAAATGCGACAATCCGCCATTGCATGAAGACTTGGTAAAACCTTGCAAAAGAGGCTTAAAGCTTGAAATGAACGAAAAGCTGATTGGGGCGAACATCAGGAACTTCGTTCAGTTAAATAATATAGTATCGGAGATCGAAATGTTCTTCGCCGACAACCCAACGGTGAGCTTCAATAAAAGGAAGGCTCCCAGAGAACGGGCTTCCAACATGAAAGAAGTGAATGCTGTTGACTTTGCTTCAACAGTAGAAAAGACTGGGGGTAGGCCTAGTAAAAATGCGTCCACATCTAATACCAAGGCTGGGGGCAGAGTGTCATCTCTGTCTCTCAGTGAGAAGATGAAGAAGCGATACTCCTTTACGAGGGAGCATACCATAAAATTGTTCGACACCTATATTCGGGCAAACCTATTGGCACTTCCAGAGCCGAAGAGGCCAGCTTAAGTCGGGAAGACAGATGAGCCTAACTACTGCTCATATCACCGCATATTGGGACATGTGGTGGAAGACTGTTATCTCTGTAAAGATGAGATTGAGAAACTCATCCATGAAGGTGCCATAAAAATAGGGAAATACCTAATGAGTCCACCCCAACCGCATCAAAAGCCGAGGCAGGCCTTTGCGGTAAATGCAATCTACATAAATGAAGATTCATCTTAGGAGGACCCAGAAGAATACATGGATTCCTCTCCAGAGCGAGAGGCCATACCAGATTATACTCCGGCAACGCCAACATATACACCAGCGACATCGCCACCTGAAGATTCTACTAGGGAAATACTGGAAGAAATCCAAGCCAGCCTGGGACAGTTGTTTCAACAGCAAAGAGCCCTGACCAGCAAAGTAGAACTCTCAAACCAGCTGGCTGAAGTACTGACAAAGAAAACAGCATGTCGGTCCATCTCGATCGAAGAATCAAGGTCAGTGCAGCAATGCAGAAAGGGCAAACAAGTGATCGACCTGAACAAGAAGCCAGCGATCCAATGCAAGAAGCAGATGTTCCCTGTGAGAAGAAGGTGCAGTCACTGTGAGGGTGAGCCCAAAGACATCCCTATGGTTGAAGAAAGCCTACGAAAGAGGCAAACTACAGGCGAAGAAGAAGAGGGGATAAGAATTAAAAACAATACGTCTCTTAAGAAACAACATTCCTTTCCAGAGGAAAAGACCTGGAAACTCTTCAAATTGTGCATGATGTATGAAGTGATGGCTTTGCCTAAACCTAAAAGACAAGAAGGAAATTTTGAAGATGATATACCCTGATATTGCCCATATCACCGCTCCAGAGGCCACTCAATTGAGCAATGCATTGCTTTCAAAGATGAAGTCGAGAAGCTAATCCAAAATGGCGGGATAGATATGGGGAAATATCTGGTGAATACCCCACGTTCTCATAGCCGAAGTGTCGATACATACACGACAAATGTGCTACATGTGAAAAACGAGGACAATAGGAAGATACTGACTGCAATAAAGACAAGTTCCTCCAACAATAGTCAAAGAATGGTATTCGGAGAATACTAGATGTTGCCAGACAAGGTTATGGAACAAGCCATCAAGGCCACTTTCGAGCACAACCAACCAGAAGAAGAATGGACTTTAGTCCACAAGAAGAAGAAAGAATAGTCTCCCGTAATGAAGATGGAAACGAAGAAAGTCCTTGTTCACGTGCCTTCACCGCCAAAAATATCGGCTCAATCTCGTCTCATCAAAGAGGCGGCAAGAAAGAAAAAGCAAGAACAGAATATAAAGAAAAATGAAAGAAGAAAGCTCAAGAAGAAAGAAGAGCAAGCCAATGTTGTAGATATGCCAAAGCCAGAAATGACACCTCTGCAAAAGCTACAGAAGATCAACGATGAGTTGGAAGAATATGCTTTAGGTCGTGCGGTGAAAAAGGTGCCGCTGAAGGAGTACATACCCTGGGAGGAAATGGAGAAGAAATCTCGCCTGAGATGTTGGCTGATACAGCTCCATCAATACATGTGAAACACAGGGAAAGAAGCTTTCCACAATGATAAGGAAGTTGCTACCTTTTAGGAGGGAGAAGTGACTGTATAAGGGCTAGAAAAGCAATTTCAGTCACTCTCCTGCAATATGGCCTCTATGCAATTTCAAGTCACAAGTGACCCTGTTGATGATGAGATCAAGTGTGTTTCACCTAGATCCAGAAGACCTCTGGCAACATATCAAAGAAGAAATAACTCGCGGAGTCGAGGAAGAGGCTGAGGTCGAAACCGTAATGGTAGGAGTGACAAAGCCAAGAATAAAGAAAACCAAAAATAAAGCGATCCACTTCAAAGGAGAGATCCTGAAGCCAATCCCTGAGCCAAAAGTAAGGGAAAATGTCTACTTTTACCCCTCATCAGATGAGGAAGCTGGCCCTCTGGAAAGTCCTGAAGAAGCGAATCCAAGAACAAATCTCGATGAAGTAGGTCCTTCGACGCCGCCTGCTGCCGAAAAAGACATAGAAGCCCTGGTTGACCTATTCGATGAAGGCCTAAGAGTTGACCCTCAGGAAAAGGAGATTCTGACCAAAGAAGCCCCAAAAGAGTCAAGACAATAGAAAGCCTTGAGCAAGACTCTGAAGAATACAGCCGAGATACTGCCATCAGTCGAAAAAGTCCGTGCAAGAGCAGATAGGAAGATTTTGCAAGCAATGAAGAGAATGCATGCAGGCCTCAGCATATGGGAAGCTATCTCCCTAAGTAAAGAGCTAAGAGAAGCCCTCATCACTGTCTTGCAAGACCTAGAAGCCTATGAAGTCCAAGCTGAATTGTATACAGTGTATGAAGCCACGATGACCATCACTGATGAAGATATGTTGCTGACCTCTTCTTGCCATAATAGGCCATTATATATGAAAGGCAAGACCAATAGACGAGAGATACATCGAATCTTGATAGATTCGGGGTCTGCCGTTAATATCATGTCATTCAAGGCCTACCAGGCACTGTACCTCATGCCTTATATGAAGAAGGTACAATAAGTCACTATCTCAGGTTTCAACTAGAATTCGGAAGAGGCTCTAGGACGAATCGATGTTGAGTTGACTCTAGATGGTGGGTGACCAAGGTGTCTTTCCTCATTGTCGACTCCAATACATCTTTTAAAGCACTCCTAGGGAGGCCTTAGCTACATAAGAATTGGGTTGTTCCCTCCACCCTACATCAATGCATCAAGTACAACAAAGACGGCAAGCAACACCGAATCTTTGCAGATCGGGAGCTGTTCAAAACCTATGATTGCCATCATGCCGATGCGCAGTTATATTTTGACAAAGATATAGACCTGACAATCGATGGAGCCTGTGGCAAGGGAAAGCAGGTGATGAAAGAGTCCTCTGATGAAGAAGGGGGCATAACTATAAATGAAGCAAAGGCTGAGAAATTCAGAAAGAACCTGAAGACCTTCACTAAGTACGGGAAGCCCGTCATCAATCTAGAAGCAAACTCCATCATCAAAAGGGTGGAGGCAAGTGTTTGCATGACACCCAATTTAATGAAGTTGGCCTATCAAAGGAAAGTTCATACAATAGAGGAGCTTAAGACCTTCATTGTCCTATATAAAGACAATCGGCGAATTGTCTTCTATAAGCGAGACTTGGTGCATGAAAATCCCCCAAAGGATGATTTTGAGCTAAAAGCGCCTCAACAGGAAGCTGAAGAAGAAATCCCAGAACTGGAAGATATGCCCCAATATATCAAGAAAATGTACTAATATCAGAAGATTCCAGACAAGCAAAGCACAATAAGGAGCAAATTCTTCCAAGAGCGTTGGTATCTAGTTGAAGTGAAAGGGCTCAAGAATGTTGGCGTCACTTATCAGAGGGTCATGACGAAAATATTTAATGAAATGCTACATGACCTGGTCGAGTGCTATGTCGACGACCTAGTCGTGAAATCCGAAAGAAAAGAAGACTATCTGGCAGATCTCCGGAGGGTGTTCGAAAGGCTTTGGCAATATCAGTTGAAGATGGATCCATTAAAGTGCGTCTTTAGCGTGTCCAACGACAAATTCCTTGGATATGTGGTCAGATATCAGGACATAAAAATTGATCCCGACAAAATCAAAGACATCCGAGAATTGCCGCCTCCTAAGAACATGACTGAACTCATATCATTACAAAGTAGGCTAGCCTACATCAGAAGATTCATCTCCAATCTATCAGGAAGATGTCAACCCTTCTCAAAGCTAACAAAGAAGGGGGCACCCTTTGTATGGGATGAAGAATGCCAACAAGCCCTAGACAAGATCAAAGAGTATCTCCTCAATCCACCGGTAATGGGGGCACCAAGGCACGGCCAGCCTCTGATCCTATATACTGCGGCCATGGATGCTTCATTGGGGGTATTGCTCGCCCAAGAAAATGAAGACGGGAAAGAACAACCCCTATACTACCTAAGCAGAATGTTGGTAGGTCCCGAACATCGATACTCTCCCATGGAGAAAATGTACTTGGCCTTGGTATTCGCTGTGAAGAAACTGAGGCACTATCTCCTACCGCACAAAATTCAGTTAATATCACAGTATAATCCGCTAAAATTTCTCCTCAAGCAACCCACACTGTCAGGAAGACTAGGGAAGTGGGCCTTACTCCTCATGGAGTTTGATATCACGTTTGTGTCTCAGAAGGCAAAAAAAGGGCAAGACATGGCCGAATTTTTGGCAACTCATAGTGGGGCTAAAAGTGGCCATGGAAATTAGTGTCTGGTGCATCCAAGTATACGGGGACTCCCTCCTTGTCATCAGACAGGTCCTCAGAATCTTTGAAATCAGAAAGACATAATTGATGGCCTATCATATTGTTGCTATAAGGCTAAGCGAAAGGTTTTATATCTTCCGAATTGAACATGTCAAAAGCGGGCAGAATGCTCAAGCCAATGCCCTCGCCAAATTAGCCGCTCTGAAACTGCCACCAGCAGGCGAGGCTGAAATCCTTGTAAAAGATAGGAGGCTCTTCCCAAGCTCCCTAAATGAAGAAGACCGCCTAGCAGTGTTCGAAGTCAACGCTATGGAAGAAAATCAAACAGGAGAAGAAGACTAGCGGGTTCCCATCATCAAAGTCAAAGAAGGATGGCTTCCAGATGACAAAGCTGAAAGGGTACCACTGTTACGTCGAGCAATGTTCTACAGGGTGATTGGCAGAGTCCTATATCAGCTAGTCCCTGAAGATAAAAATGCGGTCCTCTTAAGATGTCTTTCACCAAAAGAGGCACGAAAGATAATCAAGGAAGTTCACTCCAGAGTCTGCGGAGCACACCAATCCGGCCTAAAGATGAAGATCAACATCAAAATCAATGGCTTCTTTTGGCCGACAATGTATGCAGATTGCGAGAAGATGGCCAAGAGTTGCCCTTAGTGCCAAGCTTTCGGGTCAATCCCCAGAAGGCCTCTAAACCAGTTACATCCTACAGCCCCTACATGACCTTTTGCCCATTAAGGAATGGACGTGGTAGGTCTACTCCCACCTTCAACAAGAGGGTGTAAATATATTTTGGCCGCAATAGAATACTTCATGCGCTGGACAGAAGCCGTCCCGCTGAAGGAAGTCACAGGCGAAATAGCGTCGCGTTTTGTCCGACACAATATCATCTATAGGTTCAGGACGCCCAGCTGAATCACTTCGGACAATGGTACTCCCTTCAAGAACCAGACAATCTACAAGATGGCAGCAAAATTCCACATTGACTGGAATGCGTCTTTAATCTACTATCCCCAAGCCAATGGCATGGCTGAAGCCTTCAACAAGACGTTGTGCAAGCTGCTGGTGAAGATCAGTAAAGGATAGAAGCGAAGTTGGGATGAAAAGATGCATGAGGCAGTATGGACCTACTGCACAATCTATAAGACCCCTACGGACTGCTAGCCATATTCCCTAGTATATGGGGCGGAGGCAGTGGTGCCGATTGAAATTGAATTGGCTTCTTGTAGGGTGACTTTGCATTATGAATGGCAAGAAAGCAACCTAAATGAAACACAAAGGCGCTACGATGAGTTGGCAGACCTCAGAGGCAAAAGATTGACGGCTTACCAATGCCTACAAGTCTATCAAGTCCGAATGTCTAGGGCTTTTGACAAATTGGTAAAGGAAAGATTATTCAAGAAAGACGACTTCGTCATGGTCAAACAAAAAGACGTGATGACCGCTCGTCTGAAGAACAAGTTCAAGCCTAATTGGATAGAAGCCTTCACAGTCAGCAAAGTATATGAAGATGGTGCCTATAAATTAGTTGATAAAAAAGACAATGCAGCATTTCCCCCATTAAATGGGCACCACATGAAGTTGTATTACACTTCATAGCATGAGCTGTCTAAAAATATACAGTAAAAAAAGTCATTAAAAAAAAAAACTTAAAAACGAGGTGCTCCGACAGACTTGACTGGTCTTCTCACTAAAAAGGAAGCTAATTAAGGACAAAAAAGTCGTAAACCCGATTGAAGTGAAAACCCGCAAGGGTGCCTCAGGCAAAAATAGGAAACCTTGCTGTGTGAAAACCTGCAAAGGCACACAGGCGAAAATAAGAAGGGGCTAACCTTGACGAAAACCCGCAAAGGCGCTATAGTTAGTAAAAAAAAGAAAAAGAAAGAAAACAACCCGCTGGGGGAATGACTTGCAAAAGTACCCCGATGGGGCGGAGAATTCTCCTCGTCTATAGGGTTGAATTTTCTCACATCCTTACCCATGGAAGATGTCAAAGTCGTCAATGACGAAAAAACCCTTAGATCACTCCACAAGGGTAGGGTGACATTCGATAAAGGGCTACGACCAAGACGATGATGACGATGTCCTCCCGACTCGATAAAGAAGTGAGAAAATTTGATCTTCACCTTGGATAGGTTCAAAAGATCCCTCCATCCCAAAGATTCCTTGTCCCATCAAACAAAACAAGAAATCCAAACTATCCCAAGTTTTCGGCCCAGGGAGCCATTGTATCCCAAAACCCAAATTATCCAAAGTTTCCGGCCCAGGGAGCCGTTGTATCCCAAAACCAAAATTACCCAAAGTTGTTGGCCCAAGGAGCCGTTATATTCTAAAAATAAAAAATACCCCGTTCCACCGAGGTAATCTCCACCAATAAACTTAAAAAATCCATGGCTACTTGGAGTCTTCATCCCTATGAAACCTAACAGCCTATGGCTATTTGGAGCTTTCATCCCCTTGAAAATCCGAAATCCATGACTATTTGGAGCCTTCATCCCTATGAAACCTAAAAAACCTATGGCTACTTGGAGCCTTTATCCCCTTGAAAATCCCAAAACACATGGTTGCTTGAAGCCTTTACTCACTTGAAAACCCAAAATACATGGCTACTTGGAGCCTTTATCCCCTTGCAAACCTAAAACTCATGGCTACTTGAAGCCTTTACTCCCATAAAGAACCTAAATTGATGACTGTTTAGAACCTTCATCTCCTTGAAAACTCAAAATCTATGGCTACTTGAAGCCTTTATCCCATTGCAAATAAAAAATCCATGGCTACTTAGAGCCTTTATCCCCTTGAAACCCAAAATGCATGGCTACTTGGAGCTTTTATCCCCTTGCAAACCTAAAACTCATAGCTACGTGGAGCCTTTACTCCTATGAAGAACTTAAATTTATGGCTGCTTGGAGCCTTCATCCCTTTGAAAACTCAAAATCCATGGCTACTTGGAGCCTTTATCTCATTGCAAATCTAAAATCCATGGCTACTTAGAGCATTTATCCCCTTGAAAGCCAAAGTTCATGGCTACTTGGAGCCTTTATCCCTTTGAAAACCCAAAAAGTCATGGCTGCTTGGAGCCTTTATCCCCTTGAAATCCTAAACACATGGCTGCTTGGAGCCTTTATCCCCTAGAAAACCAAAAGTCATGGCTATTTACAGCCTTCATCTCTTTGAAAACTCAAATCTTCCGTCCCACCGGAAGAGCTCATCCACCTCCAAAGTTTTGCAAACCTATAAATCCTAAAAGTCCCACCACCTTGGCCCACAGGGAAACCACAATTTCCTACCGAACAAATTTTTTTTTGCCATATCGGCATATAGGGGAAGCCATAATCCTTTACAAAAAAAAGAAGCTTAAAATTGAGGTGCTCCGACGGACTTAACTGTTCCCCTCCCCCCCCCCCCCAAGAAAGGGAACAGTTAAGGGGAATAAAGTCAAAAATCCGGCTAAGGTGAAAACCCGCAAGGCACCTTAGGTAAAAATGGATAACCCTGTTACATGAAAACCCGAAAAGGACTTGTAGGCAAAAGCAAAAAGGGACTAACCCTAGTAAAAACCCAAAAGGGTGTTGGCATTGGCAAAAAAAAAAAAGGAAAGCCAAAAGGCTATTTTTACAACATATAGCAAAGAGTTCATCCTACCAAAAGCATATACTAAAATGTCATTAGTGCCCGAGACAAACCCTCAGGGTGGCCGAAAGAAAAAACAAGCAAAATAATAGTAAAGGCCGAGACAAACTCTCGGACTAGCTCAAAAGGAAGAAAAAGGTAGCTTAGTCTCGAGCAGGTGGCTCAGGAGAATCTACAATCTGACGAAGAAGTCCGAGCTCGTGGAGACACTCCGCTCTTTCCTTACAAAGTTCGGTAAGGCGAAGGTCCGCTGCTGCGACAAGATGAGAACTCTCCTCCATAGATTTCTCAACTTGCTTCACTTGATGGCACAAAGCGACGAGATAAGATGCTTGCCCATTCAATTCTAAAGGAGCAGCATCTCATTGGCATCGGATAACAGCAGACTCTTCGGTGGTACTGTCTCTCACTCCCTCCAAGGTGGTTACTTAGCCCTAAAAAAGGCCACTCTGGCCTCGAAGGCTGCAAGAGTGTCATTGGCTGGCACTGCTGCAAGAGAAATGAAGGCTTCATAAGAAGACCAAAGAAAGGGACAACAGAAATACGTACAAGAAAGAAAACTAATCAGGAACTAAAGTAGGAGTCTGAAGATCTTCAATAGTCTCAGACGAGGGAGACAACAAAACAGTACCGGTAGAACCCTATGAAGGAAAAGGAGAGACAATCCCCTCAAAATAGAACTTGACAGAGCTGGAGGCTGTGCCAGATAAGATAATAAAACTGTCCGGGTGGAATCTTCCGAGTCAGAAGAAAGAGAAGCGATAAGAGAAGCTGCCGCGGGATCAGGTCGCTATGGAACTAGTGCGCAGCTGCTAGACTCAAAATCCATAACCAACCAGGGATCTGTCTCTGTATCTGAAAGAAGAACAGTGTCTCCTGAATGGGCAAGGGAGGCAGGATCTGTCATAAAAAAGCGAAAGGTCAAGACGAAGACCAACAGCAAAGCAAAAAAAAAAAAAAAAAAGAAGGAAATTCTACCACAAGCAAAAGGCACAGGGCAAGGCCTGTAAACCACCATTGCTAGCGACATGTCAAGGGAATAGACTTCAGCAAATGAAGGAGAAGTTTGCCCTGCATCATCAGAAACAAGATGTGCAGTCGCAGGAATAATGGCTGCATGACAATCAATGTCGACTCAGTAAAGTCAAAAGAGAAAAGAAGAAAAGACCATGAGGGGAAAGGAATGAAGCAGTTACCCAAAGGAATGCAATCCAAAATGGTAGCCTCCGAAAGGGCTATTTCCAAACAAGTGGCCCCCAAAAGCGCAGCCTCTGGCCCCACCAAGGGAGAGTCGCTAGCAAAATCCCCAACAAAGGCAGGAGCAGTGGAATCCTCTATAAGATCCGTCACCTCTGGCAAGGGTGTGGAAGCCAGCCGGTTCAAGTCCTCTGCGGTCAACCTTGCACCAGAGGTGAAGTTGTCAGAAACGGACACTGAAGAAGCATCAAATAACAAAGAAAGAGGTAGAGAAGGCCATACAAGTGTTGGAGTCGTCTGATAGAAACTCTTGCACTAGTTGGTCAAAGAGAGGAATGTCTGATAGGTCGGACTCAAAATCTCCCCAAGCCCCAAGGTCGTCTTGGGTTGTCTGCTGAACAGCCGCGTCAGATCTGGTGCCCTCTGTGGCTGACAAAACAAAAAGTAGTGATGACAATATCCTAGAAAGGTCAAGGAAAAGAAAGAATTACATTCGACATACTGACCATAGGGTCTGGTAGTTGACGGCAGGAATAAACTAGAAGAGGTGGCCCCTCGAAAATATCTACAACTGAAAAAAAAGAAGCCATAAAGTTAGAAAGACAATCAAAATAGCAAAGAGGGTCAAGTGGCCCTACAAACAACAACAATCCCACCGGCTAAAGGTTGTGCCTCTGGAGGTGGCGACGAAATGCCTTCTGAAAAGAGGTCCTCAAGTTCAACCTCGCGCTTACCCACTACAACAAATAAATGAAGAATCAATAACAATACCTAAGTATACATATGGCAAGAATGGCAAAAGGGTCATCATGATGATTACCTAAACCCGAATCCTGAATAGGAGAATGAGCAAGTGGGCTAGGCAAACGTGGCATATCCAAACAAGGTTAGACAACTGTACAGGACTCCTTCTCCTATGCCTGCCTTCGCCGCTTGCTTAATGAAGCCTTCTTAGCATAAGCAACTAATTTGCCTATCTCACTCGGTGCTGAAGTGGGCGCAGAAATAGACTCAACAGCTGGAGCAATATTCGGCTTGACAGACGACCTAGTGGTCGGCACATAAGAAGAAGGAGCAAGCACAGAGGCTGGTGTTGGAGCTTAAGAAGAATACCAAAGTCAAGAAAGATAATCAATAAGCCAAAAGCTGCAAGCAGAAGTGGTAGACGATTACCGTCACAGCCAAAAGGTTCAGGAGGCTCTGCAATGAGAGTCTGAAAAGACATGCCCAATAGAGTGGCAGCCCGGCGAACAACTCGCCAAATCTCCCACCGTGGTTGCCCGCGTCAAGTTGACATAACATATGGCTAATTTGCCCAACCAACGACGAGCCTGGTCGTCGTTAAAAGCCCACATCGGCAACAAAGTATCTAACGGTACCTTCAGCGGAAAGCCGCAATCTGCTAAGAAACCTGTAGTCCAGAAGTAGCCAGGGGACGCTGCAATATAGAAGTCTTCTGTTGAGGAGGGACCTTTCCTCCATTTATAAGTTTGTTGGGCGAAGATCTTTTCCGACCCCGCGCATGCCTTTGATGCACCAACAGATGAAGCAATGGTTGAAGCACCATCGTGTGCAACCCTAGAAACACGGATATCTCTACTCCACTGGCTAACGTTGCCTCTACGGCGCCGCCACCAAGTAGCAAAGGTGACCGTTATCCCACCCTCGTAAGTGGGGAAAGGAACATGAGGCCTGTCGCCAGGAGTCTTGTGCTGAAATAAGTTCCACCACAGGCAAGCCACCAAATGTCCATTGCGGCTTTCATATACCCGTGGTAAGTCAGCAAATGTGAAGCCTAGGGTACTCTCTGGTCATACCGAAATTCCGCGAGAAGTAGTGAGGATAATATGGCTCAAAGACAATAGTGATCCCTTTCTTCAATATAAATAACCCAGGACAGGTACTCTGTTGCCACCCGTCAAGAACATCAATATTGTAACCTATCTCACCTGTCGATGGGTAAAACCAGGGGCGGTCTATGGCACCCCCTCTGCAAGCGAAAGGCATGAACTGCTGCGAAGAGTGATCAAAGTCCAGCCGGCAAGAAGATTGAAAAGGGATAAACCCAAAAGTGTTTCGAGCAAAGGATAACGGGCCCCATCACCACTATGCTGACCTGAAACCTGAGGATAGTCGTAAAGGATGCGTCCACCTCACCCCTGATGGGTGTCAAACGAGCAGTAACCCTGCCCAAACACTGACGTAGTGAGAAGCCATCACTGCGGAACACCACGGCAGGTTAGCTGAACTGCTAAGCGCCCCGAAAGAATGGTAAATGTCTGCCAGAGCAACAGGTGCAATCGCCAATCGACTGCTAGTAGCCAGGTGGCAAGCTACCAGAAGAACATTGGGTCACAGAACCCCCTCATTGCCGTAAGATACGGCGAAAGTAACAAGCCAATAAGCAAGGAAGACAACCGTGTAAGTGACAGCATCAAGTCCCAAAGATTAGCTATCTGAAGGTCTAGCTCAATAACGATGCTATGGGATGGAAGCTTGCTCCTAGGGATCTCAAAAAGATTATGTCTACTAGAAATATCGACAAAATGCTTCTTATAATAAAAGGGGTCACCGTAAAAATAACTGACCCAAGCGGACACAGAATCCCGACTAAGTCCGTTGGAACTGCCTGCCTCAGAAGGAGGCTTTCTAGCCTTGGCAAGATCCTTCCATACCATCAGCAGGTAGCGGTAGCAATACGAGAGCTCATAAGAACTAGCCCCGTCCGTAACAGTGCAATAAAACTCATCCAAAACAACTTTCTCATAAAGCTCGCCTGTAATAGGAAGTCCGAAGATGCGATGAAAAGCCCATAGATCCAATGTTGTCTTGCCCTCTGCAGTAGCGACCATATTGGTCTCCAAAATATACCGTTCTGCCAAAGCTTAGATGAAGCCTAAGTAGTAAGGGTAGCTATCTTAAGCACCCGCTACCGCCTGGTATATGCCTACGCTATCCAACAACTGGCCATAGTGTCGCAATGTATACTGGAGCCACTCTATCGCCCCAAGATGGAAATTGTGAGAAGTCCTTATCTTCAGAAGTCCTTGCCAGCTAGGACGATCCCCTGAGATGATATTACAACGAAGAGCCAGGTGGTCAAAGGGCTCGTGCATCGAGCCATTTGCTGCTCCAGTCAAAAAAGAACCCACCACCACCAGTTGCCCAGCACCGACAGCGGGAAGACCACCAGAAGAAGTCCACACTGCAAGCTGAAAAGTGTGGGAAGTGCAATGTACCTGCAATAGGTCCCACATCGGACCTATCTGCGCTAAGGACGGATACTCCAATATCCGACATGCCAGAGGAGGAAATGCCGAGTACGAAGTAGATACTAAGCGCTCCATTCTATCTCTCTCCAGAAGAATTGCCCTCTCTAGGTCGCGAAGGGCATTCAGAGGCAAAACCGTCTCAACTCCGCCCTCAGTGGGAATAGCTCTCTGAAGCAATTCCTGGATGGCGAAATCTGATGGTAGGTGCTATTCCAGTCTAGCATCCCTGACGAAATAGAAGAATCCACCACAGAGGGTGATGGGTGTTGTATCGACAAGGAGAGTATTAGCAGAAGTAGCCCATAGGTGAGGTCGTGCCATCCGGGTAAAGCCAAGGTCAAGTATAGGCTGCTCAGAACTAGCCCCTCCCATGGCCTCAGCCGACCCCACAACGGGGATATCTCCAACAACTGCCATCTAATCAGAGAGCGGGAAAAAGAAGTTGCAAAAGCAAAGAAAAATTATATGGACAAGTTGAACAAAAGAAGTACAAGAATAGGGCAAAAAAGGAAAACAACCTGAAGACACTACAAGCCTGGAGGACAGGCAAAGTTAGGACTTAAGGTCCTAAAAAGGTGCAAAGACAGGGTAGTCAAACCCTAAAGTCTCAAAGTAGGGTATTCAAACCCTATAAACCAAATCAGAGAGTATTGAATCCCAAAGCCGCAAGGTTTAGATACTCACTTTCAAAAGTCTACTCAGGTAATGAACCCGGAAAGGCATCAAGCCAGTGGTTCCAAATCCAAAGCAAGATTGGATCTTCGTCAAGCTCAAGGAGCCATCAGAAGTCACCAATCAAAATTCCCAAACCCAACAAGATACCAAAGTTAGTTCCAGATGAACAATGAAGTTCAAAGACCAATAAGGAATAAAGGAATGCAAGTGCACACATGCAATCAATGCAGTGCAAAGTCAAGCGAAGAAGATGCACGTGAGACATGCTTACAACGCTGTCTCCGACATACCTCCCTTGGGGGGCAATTGTTGAACCAAAAATTAAAAATTAAAAATTCAAACATATGTAAATGCATCCTTACATGCAAAAGGAAAGGAAGAAAACTAGGGTTATGAACCTAGTTTCACATGGAAAAAAAAAAGAGAAAAGGGAGCAAGAATTACCTGATAGCTGCCCCTTAAATGTTGCAAGTTCAGCAACAATGCAGCCTCCCACAAGGGCGAAAATCAGCAGGAAAGAGGGAGGCTAACAGCAGTAATGCGGCCTCCAACAAGGGCAAATTTGCAGCGAAGAAACTAGGCACCAGCAGCAGCTGCAAGCCTCCAACAGCAGTAGCTTGGACTTCAACCAGCAAGGAAGAAAGGGAGGCAGCCAGCAATAGAGATAGAAACCGCAGCACAGAGAGGGAGGAACCGCAGGGTTCGGCCAGCCCTAGGCCCCCCTTGCCGGTCCTCTTTTAAGGGAAAGAGAGAGAAGGGATAGAGATAAAAAGGAGGGGGGATGAATACAAAAAAAAAGGAAGAGAGAAGGGGGAGAGATAAACATCAAAGAGAGAGAGAGTGACCGACCGGCCTCCCCAGTGGAGCCCGCCGGCCCCCTCTCTCCCTCCATCTATATCCGCTCCTCTCTCCCCCATCCCTATCTCTCTCCCTTCTCTATCCACTCACTCTCTCTATCTCTATCCCTCTCTCTCTCTCACCCGGCCCTATTCCTCCCCCCCCCCCCCCCCCCCCGCTCCAGCCTCTAAAGAAGCTGCAAAAAAAAAGAGAGAAAGGAGGCCTTGCAGATTTCTTTTGAAGGCTTGTAATTTTTTTTCTTGTGCGGGGAGAAGATTAACAAAAATAAAGAGAGTATGGTTCAATATGGTTCATCCATATTGGTTGGATGGCCATAAATTTCATGTTAGCTAATACACATGCTAATCAATCTACATGTTTTTCATAAAATTTGGTTCATCCATATTGGTTGGATGGCTATACAATTCATGTTATTTAATTCATGTGTCCCTATGTGGTTTCATATTAAGTTAATAGGGTTCATCCATATTGGTTGGATGGCCACATATTCTTGTTAATTAATCTATAAAAAATAATAAAATGTGGCTCATCCATACCGGTTGGATGGTCAAAACTCTGTTAAAGATAATAAAATCTGGTTCATCCATATTGGGTGGATGACCATAAAACTTCATAATAATCAACCTACATGTTTTAAAATAAAAATCTGGTTCATCCTTATCTGTGGGATGACCAAAGCTTCATAAAAAAAAAAGGGGGAAGAAGAAAAATGGTTCATTTTAAATAAAATGACTACATGATCATATGGTTCTCTCTTATTGGTAGAGCGGCCATATAATCTATAGATCATTCTATTAAAAATAAACTATATTACATAGTTTCTTGTAATTTGATAATTTCATTAACTACTTCATGTTAATAATCTGGTTTATCCATATTGGTTGGATGGCCAAGATTTTCTTGAAAATAATAAAATCTGGTTCATCCTTATTGGTTGGATGACCAAAGTTTCATTAAAAAAAAAAAAGGTGGTTCATTCATATCGGTTGATAGGCCAAAGTCTCGTGGTTCTATCCTATTGGTGGATTGACCACAATGTTCATGGTTCACTCTTATCGGTAGAGTGACCAAAGATAATGTTTATGGTTCATTCCTAACGATAGAGTGACCATTGGTTTTTATGATTTTGTCTTATTGGTGGACCGGCTACGAAGTCATGGTTCACTTCCATTTATAGAAAGAATAATAAATATAATTCTTTGTTCATTTTCATCGATGGAGTAACCATCAACTTATGTGATTTTTTCCTACTGGTGGATTGACCATTTAACTTTGGTTCGTTCATATTAGTTGAATGCCCTAAAAATTGTGGTTCCTTCATATTGGTCGAAGGACCATTAAGGAATATCCTTAATTATGTGGTGGCCCTTATGCCCCATCATTTAAGGTTATCCTTTAGCAATCTTCATCTTCTCAAAAGAATTCAAATGAGAGGATATGCGGCCTAAATAACCAAAATCCTTCTAAAGGATGGTTAAAGGATAATTTCAAGGAATCCACCTTCTCCAAGGGATCCTAATGAAGCCTCGGTTTCAAAACCTATCTTCTTATAATTCTAAGATGTCTGAAATACTCATGTCCTCATAAGAACTCAAAAATCCTTTAAGTATCCTTTAAAGGACACGAGTCTTTCTGATAAAAAAACAAAAGAACAAAAAAAAAAAGATTTGCATGTTTGCATCAAACTTTCTTTGTTTCTTGCTTTCTTTTAAGCCTTATTGGATAGTTAATCAAGGGTTACCAATCGATGATTGGTGTAATTAACACTGACCAAGGTCAATGGGGAGAGGTCAAGAACACGGATCCATGATCGATCCAAAAGTAACTTAGACTTTGAAGATTAATCTTAAAATCTCAAAGTCTACTTCAAAGAAAAGAGAACATGTTTTCAAACTTAAAAATTCTCTTTTCAAAGCTAAATCCCTTTTTTCAAAAGGATCTAATCAAAAGATGAAATTTCCACAAAGATTTTCAAATCCAAAAAAGATTTTTTCAAAATCAAAGGATAAATAAAAAAAGAAGTCTTACCCCCCCCCCAAAAAAAAAAGAAAAAAAGAAAATCGTACAATACACCCACCCAACATGTACCCACTATTCCACTTGACGCCTGTGTCGACATCGCAATGTAAGAAACATATTATGTTGCCTAATAGAGGCACATGGAAGATAAGATAAACAAAATACACTTTGATAACGGGATAAGTGTGAAATTGGTTTTGTTGTTCTGGCAATAAGCCTTAGTTTGATTTTGCTAGCCTAGATTTCTTATTCTGGGGTCAGATGAGTTATTCTGGGAATAAGCAGAATAAGCCGTTCCCAGTAAAAATGGCACAACTGCTTATTCCGGCTTATTCCAACATAAGTTAAAAGTGTTTCAAACTAAAATGTCTCTTATTGCAGCATAAGCAACCCGGAATAATCAACCCCCGAATAACCAATTCCATTATCAAAGACAACCATAGGGGTCATAGTACATGTCAGAGACTCCTGTATAATAATACTAAGCAGTTTGGAAGAGGTATTTTCATACTTAGTACGTCAGCACTTCACACTCATGAAAGTGCTCATTGTTTATTTGGTTCCCGATAACAAGCAAATATCTCCAAACTCACCTTCAAACGGGAGGACAGAAGTGTTAAGCTATATGAATGAGTTATTGCCTCAAAATTATAGGGCAGATTGTCAGGCTGATTAGCCTGCATCCAAAAAGCAGAAAGCAGCTGGCTGATTTGATCCTCGCTTAATATAGTAATATTTGTTTCCTGCACCAGTCAAGTACAAAAAATTTTAAGAGTCAGGAATCGGTAAAATGTATTGTTATTCAAAGAATGACAAAATATGGATATGGGGAAAAAACTGAAAGCATTATCACAAACTGGATGCCACATCAAATCTAACTGTATTTAGCAATAGCACAAATGATTTAAAATGAAAAGCACAAAAGGTACGAAAAGTAAGAAAATATGGGCATGCACCAATCACGTATATGGAATTGGATACTTTACAAGCTGAGAAGCACTTACAGGTTCTACAGGGCTGGCTGAAGCAGCTGTTCTCTCAATAATAGAGCAACTAATTTTGTAAAAGTTTGGAGAACTTTTCCGTGTCAAGCCATGTTTATGCTCTTCATCACTCATTTCTTTTTCCTTAACATCATCATGCACATCATTTGCATGCTTATCTGTGTTTATGCATTCCTTTTCCCTGCGAAGTTTCTCAAGCAGTGCAGCAGCTGAAGCAAATGCTGAAGCACTTTTTGATTGCCATTTCCTTGGTTCATAAATATACTCCTGTTTTTGATGACCAGAAGTTCGCACGAGGAGAATGGAGAATATCTGATGGCCTCCTACACGAGTCTCAACATCAGGATGCATCATGGCCTTCAAAAGTTGAAGTAAAAGAGCCTCTGGAAAGACCTGTCAATTATCCATAATTAAAACATTCACAAGTCTTAAAGATAGGATTGCAGCAGGAAAAAGAACACCATCAAAAGGAGAATACTGCATTCTTTTGCCAGGCTGGAGGGGCAGCAACGGAGTAACATTTACTTTATTTGTGTCCCCTGAGCATGATGAACAATGGAATGAATTGGTTCCTTTGAAGGTGAGAGAAATAGCATTATATGAAGTTTCCTTTTACCAAACAAAGATGTACCATGATTTTTAAATGAATGTACTAACTGCTAAAAAATAGGTGTATATGCCCTTAGTATTGTACATTTGCCCTTTTGGTGAGATCTCCTACTTACACTTATATTAGAGAGACATTAGACAGATGTATTAGGAAACATACATATATATATATATGGAAAAAACATTCCTAAAAAGAGGTAACAGAAAAATCCCTGTTAACGAGTTTCTTTTTATGGTTAGATCCTAATCTAACTGTTACAAACTAAAAAAAGACAACAGCAAAAAAAACCATAAACCCAGAAGATTTGGATCCCATCCAGCTGGAACTCCTGCCTAAGTGTGGGAAACCTGCAGTTGGCCGGTTGTTAAATATTCCTTCTGTGCAGTGTTTGAGGAAGATCAGAACCATCTATTCTATGAGTGTGGTCTAGTCAACATTCAATCGAAGGTTCTCTGCATTTTGTTTGAGATCAGGTGGGTGGAACACTCTTCGGTTATGGAAATGATCAGATGGTGAGCTGAAGTCTGTCCTTTCCCAACCAAAAAGCAAGTGTGGTATTTGTTTTGTCCAGCTCTGCTGTGGGCAATCTGGTGTGAGAGGAATAGGAGGAAGTTCAGTGATCAAGATACAAGTGCTTGTGACCTGTTGAAGTATGCAGTTAGATATGTTGAAGATTGGACTAGAGCAGCTGATTTATGGAATGACAACAACCTTCAGCTTTTGGAGATTGTGCGATGTGAGACTTGACTTTTTTTAAAACAATCTTTTCTTTTGAAAAGAACTTAAAAGATCTTGGTTTTCAAAAGAATCCTTTTTTTTGGTTTTAAGTGTAGACTTTGAGAGCTTAGGATTAGCCCTCAGGGAGTTAGGATTTTGAATCAAACAATTGGATCCGTGAATTTGACCTCTCCCTACTAACCTCGATCAGTGTTAATTACGTCAATCACCGATTGGCAACCCTTGATTAACCCTCCGTTGATGTCATTGAAATAATAACGCACTAAAGTTTAGAGTATCAAATCACACTATAAATCAAACACATCATTTGATTTATCTTAATATTAAACACCTTCGGACTTGATGTTCATTTTGAATCCTTTTTCAGATTCCTAAAGGATACTTAAAAGATGCCACTTCACATGGAGTGTATGTGAGCTTGAGACGCTTAAAGGATACTAAGAGGGCATGCATTGGGCAAGATTCTTCTTAGAACCCTTAAAGGATTCATTTTTGGTTTGATAGTACCCTTCAAATATCCTTTATGAAACTCCAAGGGTCATGAGAATCATTTAAGTGCCAAAAATCTACTTCTTCCCTCTTTTATCTTTTTTTGAAGATTTGAAAGAAAGAGACTTGATCAATGGGGCATGACGGCCACCACTTAACTCAGCATGGATGGCAGTACCGGTACCAGTACGTACCGGCCAGTATCGGCCCGGTATCGGCCAGTATCGGCCCGGTATCGGCCGATACTCTTTATAGGCATGGTACCAATGGCCGGTACTGCCAACCATGTAACTAAGACAATTCCTTAAAATGATGGTCCCCCAACCGATATGAAGGGACTGAAGTTAGCTTCAAACCTGATTTAAATCAATTAATAATTTGAGCGAACACGTGAAATAGTTAAATTGAACACATCCACAAGTCATGTACAATTTCATTAGTCACATTCAATCAAATCAAATAGTTTTTCCGCCAATAAGAATGAACCACAATTTTACAAACTTTTGGCCATACCAACATTAAGAATAGACTAAGAAATGCACTTTGATCACTCCAACGGTAGGAGTGAACCACAATCTTAATGGTCATTCCACCAATAAGGATGAACCACAAATTTAATGACCATTCCACCAATAGGAACGAACCAAGAAAAGGACTTTGACTACTCTACCAATAAGAATGAACCACAAATTTAATGGCTATTCCACTAATAGGAATGAACCACAAATTTAATGGACATTCCACCAATAAGAATGAACCAAGAAAAAGACATTGGTCACTCTACCAATAAAAGTGAACCATAAATTTAATGGCCATTCTACCAATAGGAATAAACCACTTAATTGATTAATTGAAACTTCGGTCATTCAATCAATAAGAATGGACCCTTTAATTAATTAACATGGTTACAATTGATACAAAATTAAAATGGTTTAAGGTCCTTCTTATGCCATGCACGGCGAGTCTTCGAGGTGTTGATGAATAGAGCTCGGACGTGCCTTCAATGGCTTGAATCCTCACCAAACAAGGCGACAGCACTTCGTCGGGATCTCCACAAAAATCGCCCCTGCAGCAGCCCCTCTAGGGGGTATTTATAGGGGAGAGAAGAGGGGGGGTGAGAAAAAGAGAGGAGAGGAGGGTGCAGTTGCACCCCCTACCAGTGGGGGCACCCACCAGTAGGGGGGCGAGCCACCAGTGGCTCCTCTTTCCCTCACTCTTCTTTTTTCTTTTCTTTGCCCCCTTCCTTTCTCCTTTTTATTTATATGCCCCCCTCCTTTCTCTCTTCTTTTTTTCTTCATAAAAGAAAAAATGTTCAACATGCGATTATGGAGGAACTTCCTTGTTTGATTTTTGTTCACTACATTGTTTTATCTTCTGGATACAACAGTGTGTTGCCATTATCTTTTCTCTGTAATTTTCGTTTTCTGTTCTCCTGGGACCTCATTGTGTGTTCCTGATGAAGGCATCTTTGGTGTCTCTCTGTATCCATTCTTTTTCTCTTCAATAGAATTGCCTTCTAAAAGAAGTGTGGGAAACCTGCATGCAGGTGGGAGTTACACGCTGGGCAGAATCGCCCAGCCTGCACAGGAGGCACCAGCGCACTGGATGATTTCACACAAAGCTCCCTGCTGGCTGTCAGATATTTTTTTTCTCATTTTATTTATTTATTTATTCAAATAAAAATTGGAATCCATGTTTCGTCACTCCCCCTCCCCCATGAATTTTCGGCGTTGAAGGCATTAGATCATGTCTTAAGCAATCCAATGGATCAAACAAAGAAGGTAAAAGGAAATCATATATACATATATATATATATGTATATATATATATATACACACACACACACACACATATATATATATATATATATATATGTGTATATATATATATACACACATATATATATGTATATATATACATATATATATATGTGTGTATATATATATATGCATATATATATATATATATATACATATATGCATATATATATATACATATATAAGAGGTGCTAATACACGGTATACCCAAGATCTTCTATGTTGGATAAAAATCCAACAATTCACAAAAAAAAAAAAATCTGAAGGGCCATCTGACATGTTCCACCCAGCACAGAACTGTTCCTCACTGGGAGACCGGCCATGGGCCGCTGATCAACATCCAGCGGCCTGTTTTTCCCCCTCCCCCCAATCTCCCAACCCTTCCCACGTGAATTTTGGCACCAAAGGAGCTGCAACCTTTTTTTTCCTCTTTTTTTTAAGAAAAAATGAACAGATGGCTGAGAGGGTTGTAGGGTCAGGAAAGTTTTTTTTTTTTGAAAGATATTATGGTATGCACTAATGCACTACCAATTTTATTAAAATAAATAGAGGCAGTACATCCAACGTAGAAGAGGAGAGATTCATCTAACTACAAAAGAATATAAAAGAAAATCAAACCCAGCCAATTACAAGAGCCTTATCACCCTTGCCAGGTATCAGGTAATGCAATCGCATTTTCCGCTCCAATGGTTGTCCAAGTATGAACCTGCTAAAATGGTAAAGCAAAGATGCTGCTTGAATACAAATATTTTCGATGTAGACCTTGCTCCCTAGAAATAAACATTGATTCCTCTGCCTCCAGATACTACAACAGAGTGCATGTGGAAGAACAAGGACGACTTTGTTCTCAGGCCTATAACCATTTGCCAACCTGCATGCTTTCCTTACTTACTGCACATTGAATGAACAGGTGATCCACATCCTCAGCATACAAACCACAGAAGGAACACATCAGATGTGTATCATGAGCCCATTTCTGCCTATAGACCTTCATAACAAGCCTCTTCTGTAAGAGCAGCTACATAAAAGCTTTGACTTTCAAAGGAGACTTAATGTTCCATACTTCATTATAAGAAGAAAAAGAAGGTAACTCCCTTTCTATCAAATTATACTTCATTATAAGAAGAAAAAGAAGGAAAGTTACAAGGTACAAGGAAAGTTTCCTACTACCACTTTTGTAACTGTTGGATCTCGTAGGATATTATCTAAGCATTTTAAAAAATAAAAATTAAATCTATCCCCAATCACTGGAAGGGTAGTGGGTGAAAAAAGAATACATTTATTTCAATATCATGTATGGTTCTCCCTGATAATGAATAATTAAATCCATCAGATATAGTTGAGAACTACTAAATAGTTGCGGTTGAGATGTGCATCAATGATAAACCCTCATTGATACATCAAAGTGCAATCATCTAACAACAATGATTTGGAAGGCACTCTTATATGCGAGTCTACATATCCAGCCAACAAAATTGAGAAAAGGTGAAAAGTGTATCATAGGTCATTTCAGATGATTTCTTATCTCTTCACTTTTAGCCACATGCACAGGAACAGCATCTCGTCATTGATGTCACTCCTTTCCCCACCAAGCAGTGGCAGATTTTGTTTTCCTTTTTCCTCTTGAGGAAAGGGGAATTTTACAAAACAGAACCCAACATGTGCATATGCATTACTTTGCCGACCCATAACCCTAAAAAGCTATTCTTTGCTTGCCCCCCCACACACAAGACCCAAAAGGGAAATCCATGGACGCAGACTGCTGCCAAGAATGTCAATAAGCAAATTTTTGAAGAGAAGCATTCACATCCCCATGCTCCCACCTCTTTATCCTGTCCTTTGTGTCAATTGCCCTTCTCATTATTGTACATACACAAAGGGTTTACAAAAAGAAGTTGGGGAGATGTTGATATACAAACAGCCCTAGTAATAAGAACAAATTCTCCGAAAATAAATCAAAAAACGAAAACAACGGAAGATGGTACTGGACAAAGAGAATTCTATTAACTAAAACTGAAATAAAGTGGTTCAGACCAACCCACCATCTGTGAGTGTGAATGGACAATTGATATCGAGATAATGTGGGAAAGAATGAGTAAAGATCCAATCGTTGCCCTAGAGATGATTGCAATAGCTGGCAGCTCCTCTAGCGTTATCGCCATCATGTCAAACAAAGGTTGTGCATCATCAATCTGGTACACAAAAGTACGAAAAGAAGAAGATAGTGAACAGGCTATATCTTATCTCTGCCTAAGTAATTCACTATTTTTTTTAGATACAATTGCAGGACAAGGAAACAGAGAACATATATGAAAAATAAAGTCACATGAAATAATATTTACTATTAATAACGTTTCTAAAGGTCCTTAACTAACCCCTCTGGAAATTTCTAACAAACAATTCTGAATTGAACTCTGAAGGGAGGCATTCCAGCTGGATTCTTGTGGTCCCACTACTTCAACGGTTGCTTGAAGACTTTTCCTCAAATGCCTGCACAGGTCACTGATAACTCCAATTTCAGGAACTACACTTTGGGATCTTAATTGTCGAACCAAAGCTGTAGCTATCTGAATTATGTCAGATTTCACTTGTGGATCGTGCACAACATTTTTATGGTCCAAATGACGAATAACAGCAGCTAAAATCACTTGCTCGTTCCCTGAAAGTACATCAAAATAAGCAAAAGCTTTGAGGTCAGCCAAGTCTCTAATTAGTGCTCAAACACAATACACAAGTATATGAATTGTGTAATTATGTGACACAGTCAAGGAGACCATTAAAATATGAATTAATTATTCTTTTAATTTTATAACTTTCCATAGCAAAACAAAATCATTACCGAGAACACATTCATTCTCATAATATTGTGAATATACATCCTCCACATTTATTCCATCCGAAGCATTGTTAAATTTGGCACGACGGAACCAAAGAGCAGAGTTCAAAGGACATGAACCTGCAACATGCAACTGAGAAAGCTCCTCTAGAGAGCATACTACTAAACAAGTGAAATCCTTCCACAATAATTTTTGTCCACCATCTGATCCTTATATCTTCAATAGTCTTTGTAATATCATCACATTTGCCTGCGATTATATTTTTCTCACTGTCACTTATTCCAATTACCTTGCAAGGCTTGCACATGTAACACTGGATAAGGCAATCCATACAGGAGGTAGCCAGCGCTAGGAGCATCAAAGACAGCCAAGCATAACAAGTTAAAGAGGAGGATAAATGGCATTAACCAATGAATCTGGCAATCGACAACTTTGGGGACCTGGCTATCAACACTGGATATGCCAGATTCTGATTTGGATTGGATCAGATCAGCCAGTGCAAACCATATATCTCTGATTTTTCATGCAGTGCTTGATGATGTGTTTTTAAATCCAGAAACAATCATTGCAAAGATAAGGATCACTAGGGAACGAGGACAACTACACTAGCATGGAAGAAAAACAATGAAAACTCATCTAAACATGGGAAGAAGCATACACTTCAAAAATATAAACCATTGGAAAGCAAGATGAAGGCAAAAACATTATTAGTTGCCCCAAGAAGATAAAGGATCATCAACCCTCCCATGTCTAGTAGGAATATGCATAGTTACGTGAAAACCAAATTGTCAATCATCGTAGACAATGCCCACAGATACAAATATGCATAGCAATAAAAAATAGAATAAAAGATGTGAATCAAACACCTGAGCCCTTAACCCAGTACGAAATGTCAGAAAGAACAAGAATCGATAAACCCTGATCGGGAACCCAGTGTTTCCCTGTGTCGAAGTACACAAGCATAGGCTCCAAAATCCGTCGCATGGTTGAGCTTTCTTTAGCCATTTCAACAATTTTTTGGATGCAAATTTGTGCCCATATTTCTGGTTTTTCATTCTCCTCCCTGCAGAATAGATAAAATAGTTTTAATACACAAGGAAAGCAACTCACGTTGTAAAAATAAAGACACTGAGTTCGCAGGGAAGATCATATTAACAGAACAAATATTTGCACAAATTTGGAGATATATCATCAAAATTCTTTCCCAAAACTTCAATTCATGAATGTGCATCACTCGCTCACACAGTTAATTGGGCTTGGCTAGCCTACACAAACTTTGAAGACTAACTAATATAAAAGCCAAAGCAATTTATGATCGAAAAATCAAATTTATTGAGCAAAATTCTAATACATTTCTCCTTCTCGTTAAACATACAATTTCTTTACTGGCATCATTTTATATGGACTCTTCAATTAAAGAGGTCTAAGCAGATCTATTGTTGTTCATGTTTGTTCAAGTATATATTCCAGATGCTGCAATACCATTCATCATGTCAAATATATTTTTTCATATATTTGCTACTATACCTTGTCAGTAGGGAAGTATCTTTTATCTCAGGCCTTGGTTTGAGATGGATACATGGGCTAACATCATTGCCAAGCCCTGAGAGGCCTCTTGCTTCACATCTAACTACTTCATCAACCCAATTATGGTGTGTCTCTCGTCTTTCATCATCATCTTCAGCATGTTGATCAGCACCATAATTGTTTAAAGCAACAGTCACTATCTGCATATACCAAACCTCAGATTTTATGTGGTCATTAAAGAGACACCCTTTAGCAAAAGTAGGGCGTGAAGAAAACATACCTCATCAAAATCAGCAAAGAAGTGTGAAAATTCTGTCATGAACCAAACCTGCCATAGGAAACTTTAAGTTATACATAATATAATCGTGAACCAAACCTGCAACAGAGAAGTTTTAGTTATGAATAGTATAATCATCTAATTTTGTCATATTTTTGTCAATGGCTGTCAATTTGTGAGACAGTTCTGACACACTAAAGGTGAAAATGATTGAGTAATACAACTTGGGATTTTGAGTATGCATGCTTATTAGGCCTCATGCTGGTTTTGAATGGGAGTAAAATCCTCCTTATCTTTACTAGCATCTAGTTGGAAATTTTGTCCACATTCCTTATTCCTTTAGTCATTATTGGCCATTAGGACTTTGTAGCTGCCCTTCCACTTCATATTTTCCTCTTTTCTTGTTGCCAACCATGCCCCCAGTTGTTGTAGATCTTCTTCAGTTTCCAATTTGGCATTGGCCATTGTGGTTGTTCTTAATCTCTCCATTCTTTTCACTTTTTTTCTCTATTCTTGTTATTGCTCTCTGGCATTGTTTGCAACTTATCCACCTGCATGCCTAGTATGTTTTACAATTATTCACTACATATGGACAGCATTACATGTCTACCTGTTAATGCTCAAGCAGGGAAAATAAGATAAGTTTCTTATTCAACATCAGAGCAATGCCCCAACATATATGACATGTTTCCCAATACAAATGTGACTAAGGCATCTCCCTAGTCCCTAGTACTAATATAACTAGGCCCTAATACTGTGGTCACTAGGATGACGATGTCATCTCCCTAGTCCCTAGTACTAATATAACTAGGCCCTAATACTGTGGTCACTAGGATGACGATGTCTACCTGGTACTATTATAATTTGAAACCACACAGAAGACTAGTCCAAGTAGAATAAATTCTACAACCCTAATCCATTGGAGGTAGCATCCATACCCTAGTCCAAGTAGAACTAGGGAGAATGTAAGTAAAATGTCTCTCTAATGCTACAAATGCCTATTTCGTTATATCTTTGCCTATTGAGGTGCATCCAGTTTTATTTAAATTACCAATCAATTGATCTCGCTAATCTTCATATCATCTTTATTCAATCCCGACAATTATGCAGTGAGTGTGTTTTCCATTAACTTTCCTTCTCAAGGAAAGCCATAAACACACTCGGATAACCTAAGCTGATGATTCAACCTTGTAGGCTTGCTTAGGCCCTGCTGAGAATATATTTAAGTGCATAAGGAGGATGGCCCTGGGTTCTTAACATGTTTGCTTGACACCACTAATAAAAATGGCACCAGAATTATGGCCTCAGCATCATACAACAAATGATCCTAGGTTGTCAGAAGAACTTGGTAGCATGAATCCAGTGATCTCAGGGAGCCCACATAACCTTGGGATTCCTCTGTTAGGTCGCTTGTCAATCCCCTCCCTATCCCCCACCACAAAAAAAAAGTGTGGATAAGTTATTGAAGTTGACATCCAAAAACAATTTTATCCTGACTCAAGGTCGTACAGTCAGTGGCGGATCCAATTCATACCCAGTGGGGTCCGGTCAACCCACTGGATTTTATGAAATTAAGAAGACCCATTAATTTTGGCCTATAAGAATGACTGGCCCATTGATTCTGGCCCATTAGAATGAACCCACTGGCCCACTGATTCCAATTAAATAGAGTGAGCAAGTGAACCACTGTCCGAGGGACCCCACTGAACAAAATGTCTGTGTCTGCCATTGCGTACAGTCATACAAACAAAATGAGATTTAGGTTGTCTTTCACTGGTCACCAAAAAGAGTTATTAATTTTAACATTTTAAGAAATAACCCAACTTAGTCACATGATATCTTTTTTTGGGAACGTGGATAGTACCACTTGCATTATATCTGAAAATAAAGTGAACATGTACAAGTAAGGAGCGGCAGCAACAAAAGCACCTCCAAAAGAGACCACCAAGATGATGAAAATCTCCCTCAAAGTTCCTCCAAGAAACAAAATAAGGAGGAGTTAGCTCTATTCAGTTTACAAAAGACTCTAGCCCACTCTTTAACTTTAAGACAAACAAAAGAGAAAACTCTGGAGTATTCGCCTCCCTCTTGAATATTCTGCTATTGTGCTCTATCCATATGGCCCATATAGTAGCATGAAGGATGAGCCACCACACGATTCTGTCTTCCCTTCAAACCCACGGTTTATGCCAAGAGAGCAGTAGTTGCTGAACCAATGAACAAGTCCAAACCCCGTTTGAAAACAGCTTTTCACCATCTCCCAGACCTCCTCAGCAAAAGAACAAGATGTGAACAGAAGGTCCACGGACTCCTCGGAAGCACAAAGGCATCACCTGGTGGGAATCTCCTGAAGAAAGTGTCCCAGTCTATTACTCGTGGGAAGCCTCTTGAGGGACACCCTCCACAAAAGGATATGCACCTTGAGTCGGCTCTTAACATTTCAACAAAATAGTAAGGATACCGAGTACCTCCATTAGCAAGTATTTGACAGGCCGAGTTGACAGAAAAAAAACCCCTCCTTGCCCCCACCTCTAGGACCATCTATCCGTGGTATTGGGGGTAATTTGGTGCTCATGCAACATCTGGAGCAACTGTACCAGCTCACTAGTCTCCTCATCTCTCAAATCTCTCCTAAAAGACATACTCCATATAGGATTAGAGAGGTCCCCCTCTGTAACCTGCCTAACGCTCTCTGTCAGATGACGGGCTATGGCAAATAGAGCAGGAAAGTGATGCTGAAGAGCCCATGGTGCGCACCACTGATCCTTCCAGAAGAGAGTAGTCAAACCATCCCCCACCACAAATTGAGACCCAGCCAAGAATGTGTCAGTGCATGAAAGCATACCTTTCCATATGGAAGAAACATTATAAGTAGTAGGAAGGGACGCATCCCACAACCTTGAGCATAATACCTTTGAAAAACAACTTCCCACCAAAGACCTGAATCCGATGTTACCAACTTCCAGAGTCATTTGGAATTTTGGACAGGAGCTCCACATTGAAGCACCTAATATTCTTCAGCCCCAGTCCCCTATTCTCCTTAGGTCTGTACACCATTCCCCAGCTAACATCATATCCACTTTTTCCTATGTTCACTAGTGCCATGCCAGAAGAACCTAGCTTGGATGGTTTCAAGCTTCTTAGCAACTGAATATGCAGAGGAAGTAAATGGGCAGGCTGTTAAGAACCAATCTGTACACAGTCAGTCTGCCTCCGTAAGAGAGTAGTCTACATTTCCAACCCGCCCGTCTTAATTATGTTACAGAAACAAAAGACTATAACATGAAATCTTCATAATGTTGAGAGTCTACATGTTCTAAGTCTTGTATTTTGATTATTCTTGGTTATAAGATAGCATAATAAATAATTCATAAACAAAATGGCCGAACTATGTCCATTGTTTGGCAAACTCATAGTTGTCAAGGTACCGCTTAGGCATCTTGATGGCTGAAATCAAGGTCGCTCAAGCATGCCAGGCGGCCTGCTTAGCTCGCCTGGGTGCTTAGCGAGCACCTGGATCCAATTCGGCCCACCCGCTAACCCAGTTGGACCACCACTTAAACCCTCCCACCCGATAACCCCCCACCCCTTGATGCCTCTCACACTAGTCGCTCCCCTTTTCCAGTACTAGTGCTAGGGTTTGTGCCACCAGTTTCACCGACCATCACCGCCGCCATCAGCATCGCCTTCGCTTGCACTGCCAGTGCAATCGTCGCTAATTGCCACTGTTGAAACCGACGCCTTCGCCATTGCCGTCTCCACCTCCATATCCGGTAAGATTTCTCATCTCCTCTCTCGTGACCCTCTCTCTCTCTCTCTCTCTTTGGCAGGCCAACGGCCCTCTTTCTCCCTCTCTATCTCTCTCTTTCTGCGTGACTGTGCAACGGAACAGTCCATGCATAGACAGAGGACTGAAGCCCTCTTCTCTCTAATCTCTCTCTCACCCTCTCACAGTCTCTCTCCGTGTCTCCCACTCCATCTCTCTCTCTCTTCTCTCACTCTCACTCTCTCCCTCACCCTCTCTCAGACTCTCTCTCTGACTCCCTCACTCTCTGTCTCTCTCTCCCAACCTCTCTCAGACTCTCATTGTCACTCTTTCTCATCTCTCTATCACAGGGCCGAAGGCCTCTCTCTCTCTCTCTCTCTCTCTCTCTCTCTCTCTCTCTCTCTCACATTGACACATGCACACACAAAGGATCGAAGCCCTCTCACTCTCAATTTCCCACAGACCCACTCTCAGTTACCCTCTTCCACTCTCATTCTCACAATCCCACTCATTGTCTCACACATAGCTACACATACTTTTTTTAAAGTGGATAGTACCACAATTGTATTAAACAAAAAGAGATACACATAGCTACACATACATATGGTAGATTAATTTCTTTCAATTTTAGAAATTTGTTCGTATGTGTTTAAGTTAATTTTCTCATGGGTATTAATTTCCTCATTTTTAATGTATGACGTTGTTGTTATTTGAATGCATGATGTTGCTGTTATTCTTTATTTTATTTGAAGAATTTATAAACAATACACAACATATATTTTAAGGAGGCGCCTAAGTTGCCGCTTAAGCAGCCACCTTAACGCCTAAGTGCTTAGGCTCTCCTAGAATGCCTTGGGTCACCTTGTCGCCTTGAGAACTATGGGCGAACTGATCCAATCCCCACATTCACCTTTCTAATCCTTTGACCAGGATCCTTTGGCCAGTCTTTGATTGAAAAAGGCAGCAAAATCCAGTCAGGATCGGTCCAACTGGGATCAGGATCAGCTGATCCGGATAGGTTTAGAACTGACTGATCTGGGGATACATCCACAAATTTTCTTGATAGAAATTTAAACCATAGTGGACTAGAATCAACTTAAAAGCTATCCATATTGTGAGAATGAAAGGAACTGTCTATCAAAGATTTGCAGACCACAATAAGAAATGAGCCATGAATAGCTGCCATGTTTCTCAATTAAAAAATACTGCCAGATCAGAATCTTATGACCAGTGCCCTAGTTGGTAAATTGAACTCTTGAAAAATTAACAAGATCCAGCAGCTCAAAAAATTAGAAAGAATAAAAATCACCATTGCTGATAAGCACTGAAGGCTTGTGGCCCGTAAGCGTCGCTTAATGTCCTCTTCTCCTCCCTCACTAGCAAGTATACATACTCTGTGGACTAGATTTTCAATATTGTGGGCATACATGCCATCTGCCTGTTCACATATCTCACACTTAGAAAAGATTGCACGGAAACATAAAATACACCTTACTACGTATACAAACAATACATAAAAGAAAAAGAGAAAAAAAAACAAAGTTTAGCAACACTATAAAGCAAAATGATTCAATAACCTGTGATTTGGTGGACACTTCTAATTGCATGAGAGCCATGTCGGACGCCTAGACATGGCATGACATTCAAACATGTGGGTAAACATGTCTTCTCATCTCACTTGTACCTTGTTTCTAGAACTTTGCTATCTTCAATACATTGAATTTACATTGACGCTAGACACATCTCACAGTTGAACCAATACTTCAAAAAAGGTTATATTAACCATGTGCAATTTGCACTCCTTTTCGTAAACCTAATCGCATGTTGGAAAAATTACTTGTATTCCCCTAAAATCTTTACAAATGACTGTTATGCTCCTACCTTTAAGAATATTACTAAAATACCCCTAAAGTCTTTAAGTGGTATATGTGATACCCCCACTGCCAACACCCACCAACAGAAGTTAACTTAGGTTGGGTTAAGCGTGCAAATTGACTAACTTGCCCCTATCCCTCATTTGTTAGCAAACACTCGGGTGAGGATCTCCTCGTCTACTATTGTTTCCTCTCTCCCCTCCTCTTCTTCCTCCCTTCTTCCTCGACAACAGCAAGGCACAAGCAGCAACAGCACCAACCAGCGACTGCACGGAGTGAGGATCGGACAGCCCCGCTCCTCGTCTACTACTGTTTCCTCTCTTCCCCTCCTCTTCTTCCTTCCTCCTTCCCCGATGGCAGCAAGGCACAAACAGCAACAGCACCAACCGGCAGCTGCAGCAGGAGAGACTCTATATCCAGCACGGTAGCAACGAGCATTGGTGGCCACAGCAGCAGCACTCACCAGGAGCATCCTTCCCATGCGCATATCTCTCTCTCTCTCTCTCTCTCTCTCTCTCTCTCTCTCTCTCTCTCTCTCTCTCTCTCTCTCTTTGTGTGCATGCATGCACGCACATATACCTGCCAATTGCAGCCACAAAAGCAGCGAACCTATAGCCAATGCATACAGCAGCAGCAGGCACCGGTGGCGACACTAGCAGCACTCATGTACTGACGACATCCTTCTTTTGTGGGTGGTGCCCCCTCTCTCTCTCTCTCTCTCTCTCTCTCTGACAGCAAGGAAGGGCAAATAGGTGATGAGGCCAGAGACGACATAGGCGGAGGCGCTGAAGGTGTTGTGGAAGGCCTCCCTCACAAAGATGAAGTTCTCCTGGATGAACGCATGCAGGGACGACATCATTGGAGAAGAAGAAGAAGTGGCAGACAGTGAAGATGAAGAAGCAGAGGCGGTTAGTGATGCCCTGCACGTTGTCCTTGGGGTGTAATGGCACCTGGAATATCACCTAGATAAGCTTGGATTAATGTTGGGCATTCCCATGGTCTTCGGGTGTAGTTGTGGGAGATCATCTGGTCATTCCTGTACCTCTCCAGTTGTTACCACTCGTGTACTTATCACATCTGTATAGGGTACAGTTCCTGCATATACATAAATACATCTCCCACGCAAAGCCTCAAGAATTCTAGTGAGTGCTGTTATCTGCATTGCCTACTCATCTCTCTTCCTTCTCTCTCTCTCTAAATCTTAGCTGGGGTGGAAGAACATGGTGGCCATCATGAAGCCCATGACGGTGAGCACCATGCACTGGAACAAGAAGAGCTCCAAGGTGCGGCAGATGTTGGCAAAGTTGCGCTGCATGAGCATCCACACCTTTCCCAGGTAGGAGTTGGGGAACACGAGGCCGATGTCGTGGTGGTGCTGTGCAGGGGCAGTGGTGGCACCTTGGGGGTGACTCATGGGAGTCATGTAGTCCTCCTCATTGACGGTGTAGTCACTGCTGTGCGGCGTGGAGGTGCTTGACAATATTGAACACCACCCTCATCTTCATGATGATGTTAGCCTCATTCTGATCATGCAACTCAAAAGAAGTGCTTGCATGGAACGACATACGCCGTGTTTCCGGCTCATGGGTCCCCGATGCTCGACCCCTGCAGCTCCTTTCGCCTGCATGGCATTGCCAGCTGGCAAGGCAGTGTACGTTGCCGACGGGCACAATAAGGAGAACACCCTTCAATCGGCACTGGCATACGACATGGTGGCAACCGAGCAGGTCCGGCTGCCGGACATGATGACAGAGAAGGATGAGAGCAGTGGTGTCTTCCATTGTGCTGTGTTTCATGTGATCAGGGGTGCACTCTGTTACAGAATAATCTTCTCTGCATTTGGACGTTTGGTAGCCATAGGGGTAAGCAGATCAATATTTAAAGATTTCAGGGGTATTAGAGTAATATTCTTAAAGGTAGGTAAAGAAGTTATTTATAAAGATTTCAGGGGATACAGGTAATTTTCCCTTGCATATTTGAACAAGCAAAGTAATCACTTTCTAAGGCACATGGGCATCTCCCTATGATGGGTTTGTAATGCTGAAATCAACAGGACTTAATAAGCTTGGAGTTGAACATGGATCAATTATATGTCACAGATATTATAAGTTTATAACCATCAATAAAATTGTATGATTTTAAGATATGATATTTGTAGGGAGCAATACATTCTATGGAGATAATGCAACTTTATAGTCTCAAAATCATGTGAAGCAGTTACAGTTGTAATGTTACATGAAATTGAGACTGCCAAAATTGATGATTGATCAGGGTTGCCCATTTTGCCAAAATTTCACCCACATCAAAAAACAATCCATTTTATGTGAATTTGTCCTTTACAATACACCAAGCAACTCTAATTTGTTATTCAGAGGTGGTGAATTGTTCTAGGACATTTTCTCACTTTCGTCATGGAAAAATATAGATTTAATATAATCCCAAACCCATCGTCTAGATGAAAAATACTCACCTGACTATAAATAAATGTGGTTAGAGTGTGGCATCCAAGGATGCGTATGGTTTCAGGTCTTTTGTTATCCAAAAGCTCAACAATCACGTTCAGTAGACTAGAAGCAAAATAAGCCCTGTTTCAAGCAGTATCAAAGGAAAATTAAGAATAAGGACGGTATGAGATCACAAGAGAATTGCAGAATAAACATACTAAATTCTATAGATTTCACTCATTTAAATAACAAAGAGGTACACAAGGCATCTGAACTATTGTCATATCCAAGGTTTGCCAACTCGTGGATCCGGACCAGATTGTAGCTTCTCAGATACAGTACGATACCGATCCAACTCAGTCCAACTCCGTCCGACTCGCACGAGTCAGGCCAATGAATTTGTCAAAAGTAACAAGTTTAAATCATATTTCAGTAATTATACTTAGCAAATGAGTAAAACTCAATTTAAAACAAGTCATTGTGTATGTATGAGTCGGCACAATCCGGTCTCAGTCGGTCCGTGCCAGTGGATCGGACTCGTCCAAATACGAGTCGGCAAGATCCAATGCAATACAGCAAACCATGGGCATATCTATATCAGCCAAGAAAGTTTAAAAAAAAAAAAAATCTGCACCAGCAGCTCTGCCTGATCCTAGAAAGATATATGTTATTAATACGAGGACACTGAAAGGATCCAGTAGCTTGCCTTGAAGATGGCTTTCCTTTCAAGAACTTTTTCCTGAAGTGGTCAGCTTCCAACTCCAAACGAAACGACACACAACACCAGCTCAAGATTTTAAGCGTCACTCAAAAGAAGACTAGAAATGATTCTAGAGTGTCAGTCAGCTCAAGTGCCTTTAAAACCCATTCAAAAACCTAAAACAAAACTAAAGGCCACTTCTCTTTCGCTCTGTTATTTTTAATCAAGGTGTGATTTTGCGGGATCAGCCAATCCAATTCAGATCAGCTGTTCCAGATCAGGGTCAGCCAAGGCCGATAGAATTTCAATGGGGAAATCTGATCCAAATTTTAATTAGAAAAATAAAGAAGAAAAACTTTTTGGCTTGAATCAGCAAGAATTGGCCCGAAATCAGTTGATCTCAAGGCAATTGCGTGTTGATCCCAATCCTAATGTGGATCAGATAGGGCCCAGCCAATCTCAGGATGCAGTCCAATTCTGCAGCCCTTGAATAGAGGACTCATGCTAGATAGAAGTCTAGTGAACACAAACAATGAATGAGAAATCGAGCAAAGCAACATGCAACACCTTCATATGATGAGTTTGATTTTGAGAGAGAAACAAAAAATCGTAGTTGACACATTTGTTGATAAGGTGGAAGGAATGACAATCAAGGATATAGATGTTATAGTCAATGCTCACATGGCGTTATATAAATGCATTTTCACTGCGTGTCAGGACTGCCAACAAGAGATAACTAAGTCAATTGTCTCCAATAAAATTTAAACTTGGTGTGTACGTATAGAGTTGTGATACTATCCACTCCTCTATTTAATTCTGCTGGGAGCAGATCTTTAGAAGTGTTGTGGTGCCTTTGGCACTTAAAATCACGGGAGGGTAAGGCCTGGTGGTGGGAGAAAAGTAAAAAAATTACAAAAAATAAAAACTAAAAAGGACCGTCCGATCCAATGATTGGATGGTCCAAGGGGGCAGGCACTCCACGTGCAGGGCGTCGTGCACCCGCCTACGTGAAACGCAGGGCGGCACTGCATTTCATGCGGGCGGGAGCCCGTGGAGCGGTTTCAGCCTCAGCGTGTCCCCCCAGGTTCCATTTTTTTTGTTTTTTTAGTAAAAATTTTAAAAGCCAAGGGGTCTCAGGTATCATTGAGGGTCCTAACCTTAAGCCTTCAACTAGAAACCAAACAACTTGTCAAACAAGATTTGATGGATCCTGCCCTGTCTGAAACTTTTGTCCAATAATTTGCACCACCATGTTGAGTGTTGATGCCAAGTAGGGGAGTTGGTCAGAAAGCTGTGGTCCTATAGTGGATCTAGATGAAATGACTCTAGACTGATGGGATAGGGCTTATAATGCAGATGCTGCCCATGACCTGCTTGTAGCTGGTATCACAGACACGACTGCAGCATTTCTCAAATATTTATTTTATTTGTCATCAAGTGGGAGATTTTAGATTACCAAGTTATTAGTTCACTTACCCTAACCCCTTGCACAAGGAATCACCTACTTCATACTCTCATATTCAATTTTCTCTGTCATCACCCTCCCATAGTCTGTACACCTCATATTATCCTCAACCCTGCATTAATCAAGCATTCGACTATCTAAAGAAAACACATTAAACATGTAGCCAAATTACCAAAGATAATACAACAAACTTACATTTGCTCCTTACATACGCAGAGCAATTTACTGTAGGTTTCTGTGATAATTTTGAGGAAGTTGATGTGCTCGCATCGTAGCTCTTTGTAGCTCCTTTGCTCAAGAAACTTAGCAATCTACAAGAAAATAACGGCATCACGTTCAAAGGTACCTTCTCCTGCAGCATTAAATATGATTGGGATGACAACAGGCATTGCAGCATACAAGGGAGCTTCACCTTTGGTATGCGAAGTGGGTTCCGAGCAGCATATTCACAGAGCTTAAGGATCTTCCGTTCATTCGGAGGACCATCCTACAAAAGCAAAGAAGAAATGCAAAGAGGAACAATATATAAGGATATGATCACACAATGCCTGTAGAGAAAAGGGAAAAAGAATGTCATTGATCATTCCATGTCTGCTCAGAAACTGAGAATGCACATTCTTCCATGTGTTTGTTGCATACATTGCAGCATTGTGCACACCTAATACTATACCTATGGACCAACCAAGAGCTTGCTACCACAACAAGCTCGAAACTTTCTTCCAGGACAGTTTACTAAGACAATGCCAAGATGTCAAAACAAAACGAGGCAGTAAGAAGACCAAAACCCAAATCAACTACATTACATGAAAAATACAGCAGAAAACTGTTAGCAGACAACGGAACCATGGAACACGCGAAGAACGGGGAAAAGGGGGAGCAGGATCTCCATGCCAGCGGCACTCACGAGTGCCTTCGGGAAGATCTGCGCCAGGAGCTTCTTGTACCGCTTCACCGGCTGCCGGGAGCTGGGCCTCAGCGCCGGGCAGCAAACGCACATGTTCCCGCACGCGGGGAGAACTCTCCTGGAGATAAAACCCATCGCCACCGGAGAAGCAGCAGCAGAAACCCACTACCCCCGGGCTCGAAAGGACGCACCTGCGAACAATCCCGCACTCAAACTTCAAAACCCAGATAGGAAAACCCCTTAAAACCTGAAAAATAACCAGGAACTCGCAGAACAAAGCCGAACCCAGCAACCTCAGGCGCCCAGAGGGAAGGAACAGAAGCAAGAAGACGCGAAATCTTCGCCGCCCAGGAGAGAGCAGCGAAGGGAAATCAGGAAAGCAAGCCCATTTAAGTGCTCAAGACTAAGGAGTGAGGAAAAGAACGTATTTTGCTCTACAGAGGGGATCGAAAGCATCCTAGAACCCCGAGTCCAGAGCAGAACAGTGGGGAGCAAAGGCTGTAATTGTCATAGAATAATAATGCTATGGGCGACAATTAAATGTAAAAGAATCCCCTTGGCGGGTGTCTAGAGAGAGAATCTAGAGAGAGAGGGAGTTTAGAGAGAGAAAGGGGCGCAACTGGGCAAGGGACGCGACCACGTGAAGCAAGCCCAGCATTTACTCAGAGGAACAGACACCATCAGTAGCGTCAGGACGGCCTGCCGCTGTGGGGTGCAGTTCCCACTTCCTCCTCTTGGTCTGTGAATGTCCACAGAGAGAGAGAGAGAGAGAGAGAGATGTGGGAGCGGGGAAAGGGACCCAAGAAAGAAAGAGGCCCTGCCATGTCCTCCTCTTTTGGAGGAAAGCTGCTACCTTTTTTTTCCCCTCTCACACCTCGTTAACTACGAGCCCTCTTTTTCCTAATCCTTTTGACCCGCAGTTGATGGGTAATTAATTAAAATTCGCCATGCTGTGATCCTTGGGTTTTTGACATTGCAGAGCCAAGCAATGCTGCCATGGCTGCATTTGAAGATATTTTGGGGTCAGATCTACGGTGATTGAGGTAATTTTCAAAATAGTTGTAAATAAAAACTTATCATGGATAAATGTCCTTATTTTTCAATTTCAAGGAGGCGTGAGTTGACAACAAAACAGTTGTCTTCCAAAAGAAATATTTCTGTTCTTGTAAGAAGATAAAGATGTCTCAATAGCAAATGTTACGTGACTAGTTCCTACTTGAGAATAGATGTAGCCTTCGGGCGTGGCACGGATCAGACAAGTGGAAATTAGTTCCATCTTTTGTGAGTCTGAATCCAATTTTAAGTTCTATCTTTCTATTCAATTGTGGTATTGCCAGCATCCATAACCTTTTATATCTTTTTTGTTAAAAGATAGTCCTGCAAATTAGACAGTCTTATGGTGTGAGAGCTGATGATGCTCAGGTGGGAGCAGCTTTCATGTTCGTATGAGTAGAGACAAAACATTACTTCACTAGAATTTGCTGGAGAGCCAGCAGATGCGTCATTCATTAAGGTAAGATCTTAATGAAAATGACATTGATGAGGCCTTACAAACGTTTTTTTTTTTGTTGGATTAGTTGTTTATGCAGCAAAAGATGCTAGGTTCTTATTTTGATTGATCTATTTATTTAATATACCCACTTTCATAGAAGGTTTGGGATATGATTGGAGTGGATGGGGCGTCCTTTCCATGTGTCCCACACCTTGACCTTCTGAATCCCTCTCTCCCACCTGTGCAACTCTCTCTCTCTCTCTTTTTTGATGACTTGATGGGGAAGGTGGTACTGTTGGCTAAGGAGAAGTCCATCAAAACCAGCTCAACAGCCATTTAATTAGACCATGACCTTTCCTTGCTAGTGTACCCTTAAATGGAGGAAAATAACCCCCCCCCCCTTCGGCTCCAAGATGCCGGACAACCAGATCCCCACAGCATGTGGCAGAACAGTGGAGGGAACCGGGGATGAGAGGAGTCCCAAAAGATGAAAGCACTCAGGTATGTGATTGGCCTTATCAATGCCCACCAAAACAGCAATGGACTCGGAGGGAGGGAAGGGGGCCCTTCCAGGGGATCACAACACCCTTGGGCAACATGAAAACACAGCCTCATGCCCCCACAGGATCCTCACAGGGGGGAATAATGTTCTTCCATCTGCTGAGGATAAATGTCTGCTACCCACTTTTGTCAGATTCACGTAACTAAAAATATTTGATCCCAGAGCCTAAATACCCTCTTATTTCTTGTTGGTACAGTCAAAATTACTGCTTGTTATAACCTATCATTACTCCCCGGCCTCCAGAATCTCCTTAAGAAAACGTGTTCTTTGCAAGAAGTGAGGCCCCATCCTCTGTGCCATGGTGTAATTGGGCCCAGTTCATGGATTGGACACACTTCAGTGTTCTATTACCTTCTTGTGGCAGCAGCTGTGGCATCACTCAGTTGGCTGGACATACTGTGCAATGGGATTGAAGGATCTGTTCTAAAACTTGAGAAGGCGGCAATGCAAACAAGGAAAGGGTGTTTTGGTGAAAAGAGATCGCTTCTTGGATTATTTAGACATCCACCTGATAAATAATTGGATGTAGATCAACCAGGATGTTAAGTAGATTAAACTCGAGGACTTTGACTGGGTCGATTGGTAAAAACATTATCTCATAATAGGAAGGTCTCAAATTTGAAATCTTGGGGGGTTTACTTGGCTCATATTTAATTCTCGAGGCATGTGAGTCCCAGATCTACTAACCTTAGAAAAAAAAAAGGATAAAAAGATTAAGGACTCGAATCCAAGACCTCTCATATTATTGTAGATTTTAGTACCAGTACGTTAGATTTATCATCATCAGAAAAAAAAAAAAAAAAGATTAAAGTGAACTTGCGCCTACTCAGACTTGATCTAATATCTTCACCAAAATACTCCTGGTTGCTGAATTCAACATAAATTTTATTAATAAAAATTCTCATATGGTAAAAATCTTGACGCAACTGTAAATGGGTATTATATGCACTTAACTTTTCTAAAACTACAAACAATCTCCATGGAAGAGAGATGAGCTCTACTGCAGTTCAGAACTTACGCCCTTGTACAGAGGTTAGACATAAATTTAACATTTCTTCTCTCTTATCTCGTCAGCAAAGTGAGTAGGAATATACAAGGCATGGAAGCACAGATGGTCTTGTCTCCATAAAAGAGATGCAAAGTATATTCAACGTGTCGCGGCGTGATTGGCCGGGTGCATTGAACCATGGTGCAGAGACTGTCTCTCGTATCTGATCTGCCCTCCATTATTTTAAGTAAAGACAGGTTTTTTTTGCTGCAGAGTAGCTTGGGGCTGGCTGATGAATAATTAAATAGAGAACTATGACCCGGTCGCCGCCA
Organism: Zantedeschia hybrid cultivar; assembly: GCA_030544215.1. Lineage (NCBI taxonomy): Eukaryota > Viridiplantae > Streptophyta > Magnoliopsida > Alismatales > Araceae > Zantedeschia > Zantedeschia hybrid cultivar. Next base: position 25,206,715 of record JARZZO010000005.1, on the reverse strand, counting down.
TGAAGTTTTAAAACTCTGAAGCCGTTGCATGTCCGAGCTAGCCATGTTCGGGGATCTCGGGACGAGGGAGCCTGGGAGGTGAGGTGATCCTGCTTTAGTATCTTCTTTCTCCCTAATACGTCTTAGCCAATCAAAACCAGAAAGGTTAAAACTTAAAAGTGAAACTTAAAGGCAGATAACAAAAAGGGTTAAAAAGACTCGAAAGCCAAAAAGGTCACTCTCGGAGTTCCAATCTCACTAGATAGTTTTGTATGTAGGTTTGTATCTTATTCGGCACCCGTGCTGCCTTTTGTCATTTATTAGGAAGCTGAATGCCGCTGTGTAACTGTGTTCACCCACTAGATCAGCCCTAAAGGAGTTCTCTAGTGGACTTTGCATATTACAAGAGATTTGCTTTTCCAACAACTTAAGTTCTTTTATTGATGGGGTCAAATTTAATTGGTACTTCATGATCTCTCCAATAATCTCTTCATTTGGAGGGGTCTTAGATTTAACTCCCACTAGGTGCTGACCTCCTATGTATTTAGGCGCGGTTCATAAGATTACTTTCTTTAGTGATGTGAGTTAATTTGAAATTGTCGTCTAATTAGGTGAAAGATTCACGTTCTGTGAGTAATTATCTCCAATAAGGAGACTCGTCGGATTGGAATCTCTTCTACTTAGAAGGTACCGTAAATATTTGGTCATTAAACTACCTATCTTCAAAAACTCAATAAAAAGGTTTAGCTATTTTAAATTGAGATATTTGCATATATATCCCTCAAATGCACCATATTTGCATATGTATCCCCAACTCCCACATATTTTTTGTAATACCCTTAAAATCTCGGATATGTTGCAGTCATGCCCTCCGTCAAAATAACTTGAATGTTAACTGTATAAAGATTTCGTAAATGTTGATGACATCGAGAGTACATATGTAAAGTTCTAGTAAATTTAAGGATATATATGAAAAATATCAATAAAGTAAGGGATATGCATGCAAAAACTTTAAATTTGATTTAACGGCATTTTTGTGGAGGGGTATAACCACAATATATTGGATATTTTAGGGGCATTAAAAACAATCTGTGGAAGTTAAGGATGTATATGCAAATATAGTGTATTTGAGGGGATATATATGTTAAAAATCCTTTCAAATTTTAAAGGACAATTGCTTCTTCTTTTTTGTTTACCACAGTGCCCTGACATATAAATTTAGCACAAAAGTTCTGTGTAAAATACAAAAGCCAACCGTACAATAGAACTTAGCTATTTGTTCCTCGTGATATAATAATTGGAGGTATCTGACGTATCAATTTTCTCAGTGTGTAGCTTACACTGTAAGCATGGACCAATAAAACTTTCCTGAACAAATCTTAAAACGGTCTTTTGCACATATGCCCCTGAAAAAAATGTATTTACATCTATACCCCAACTCTAACATATGGTCCTCAATACCCCTGAGATATTTAGAAAGATTGCACTTATACCCCTCCACCTAAGATTTTGCAAAGATATCCTAAATTTACTACTATTTTGCATATATACCTCTCAATTCATTAAAATTTTGCATATGCTCCATGACACTTCCGATGTTATCATGATTTATGAAATCTTTTGTCATATTTCGTTGAAATTCACGTTAGTTTGACAAAGGGTATAAATGCAATATTTTAAAGATTTCAAAGGTATTGGTGAAAATATGTGAGAATTGAGGGTATAATTGCAAATATAATATTTGCAGTGGTCTATATGCAAAAAACCCGTCTCAAATTAAACACATTCTCGAGGAACAAAAATTATCCTGCAAGACCACAATCCACCTTTGATATTAGTCACAGAATCCATTTGGTAGTAATCACCCTGATAATCTCTCATTCTACCAGGGCATTGTGTGATTTTGAAGCATCAGCTATCTATCTAGTAGTAGAAGCAGCACCTGCTACAGTGTCAGACAGTGCTGCACTGCCTGACTGCAGCCCTTTTTTTTTTTTTTAATTTCTTTTAAAGTTGGTTTCAGTCTAACCTACACGTTCATATAGTTCTATCTCCGATCGGACTGACTCCAAAAATTTTAAAAATGAAAAATCATATCCACTAAACAGTAAAAAAATACTCGACGGGCTGAATCAAATAATTATTTTTGATGTTTTCAAATTTTTTGGATCTTCCAATCATAGATCGACATGTACAAACACATGAACATGTTTGGAGCAATTTAAGAAAAAAATATTCTTTTTAAAATTTTCGTGCACTGCCAGGTACTGCAGCACCGAGCAAATGTTTCTCAACGTTTAGAAGGGGAAAACTTTAAGGAAAAATACAACAATTACAATTAACTACATCATCATAATAATTGTTGTACACCAAAAATATCATGCAAGAACAAAATATGCCAGTGTGGTTTTACCGTTAGCACCCAATCATTTATGAAAAAAATGGCACTGCTTCTCTGCATACGCTAGAAGTATTAATGTTGTATACCGAAAATATCATCCAAGAACAAAATATGCCATTGTGATTTTTGCCGTTAGCATTATAAAAAAAATTTGGCAATGATTCTCTGCATATCGCTAGAAGTATTTATTTTGCATAAAAATCCCTCTTGCAGAATTAATGTATACCCACATTACGTTACAGGGTTAGGGTTCCATTTTTGAAAAAGTCAGCAGCAGTAGCAGAGCAATACATACAATGGCTGAATGTGCTTGCGGCTCCTAAAAGGTGACTTCTTGATTATAAACTTTCACGGGCCACATCTATCTTGATCATGTGAAGGGAATCCAGTTTGCGCATCTACCATCCACCGGGGCAGTACCTCTGTCGTAGCCGAGCCAATGTCTCCGCATGCTCGTTCGGGATGTCTTTGCTGGAGAAAATTTCATCCCATATCCTGCGAAGATCTGATTGACAGGGATAACTATCAGAAGCTTAAAATATTTATCAGGAGAGTTTCAGAAGAAAAGTTTGCGGCAACTACAAAGGTCCCACGTTGCTCCAAATGTCTTATACTCTTACACAAACAACTAAACTCCATTTTATCCATATTTGCAGTAATAACCCACCACTTAACCTCCATGAGATGAGATGAGATACTCTACATTCCAAAATGACAATGTCATGGGACCAAGTGCAATAACATGGTGAAGTTCCTACCCAAGTTTAATTACTAAAATCAGAGCAAATTGGAGTCGCACGCAAAATCATTATGATGAATTGAAGGTCATTTCTGAGATACAGTGGATGAGAGATGCTGTACATGAATGCTGACAATTATAAAAGAGTAAGACACTACGCTAACAGAGGCTACAGTTAGAATTCCAACACATGTTTGGCACCATGATGCCGGATAACATGATCGGGTATTAACTGTCAACTTATTGGACAACCCTAAAGAACATTGGATGTGTACACACCATATATAGTTTCAACTAGTGGAACAATGAGTAGCATGCAAGCGTGTCTACACTGTCAGTAAATTTGACAATAAGTGAACAAGCTGGGCTGATATTTTGGGATTGGCTGGTTCTGGACTGGTTACCGTAAGACAGCAATTTAAATTGGACCTTTCACAGGTTTCGAATGATATCTGCCCTTTGGAGACAATGTATCCTTAAGAAGCTATTTCTGGTTCCCATAGGTTCCACTATTTAGTGCAAGGATGGCAGTACCGGTATAGATAACGGTATTGGGGGGGTAGCGATACCGATACATACCGGTAGCGGTATCGGACGTATCAGACCAGTACCAGTCCATTTTGGCCCAGTACTGGCCAATAAAAGTTTTTCTTTATTTTTTAAATACAAATGACTGGTATCTGGCTATACTCCAGCATTGTATTGGTACCCACCGATACCGATACGTAGCGGCTGATACTGCCAACCATGATTCAGTGGCCATATCTGCAACTACAGTAGGTGCTCTTATGACCACTAATCCCTTACCCTTCTGAAAACCCCCATTTAGCACATTTTCAGCAGCTCTCCCAGAGAGCAGAAATCACTGACTTTGTTCATCAGTTTCCACCCAATTTTAACAACCTGGAAGTGTGGAAGCAGGAAGCCACTATCAAGTGGAGAGGGCACCAAACGCACATTATAGTATCAAGATCATAATCCAAAAATAGGATTAGAACAGGAAAGCAACATTGTTACCAAAGCACTTATACTCGAGTCGAAGAATGCTTGATATGTAAAACATTGTTTTTCCTTTTTGCAGGAAATTAAGGCATATATTTATTCTCAAAATATTATGCAACCTTTATGCACACATGAAGAAAGAAACTAGAAATCAGTTCTCTTTATTTCATTCCAAACCTCCCTTCTACACAGACACAATATAAGACAATAAAATTCTGCTCAATCACTTGAAAGGAAAAGGTGCTTCAGCACATAAGAAACTTGGGTCAGATTGTAAATAAATGGGAAAGGAATTTTGGAAAGTACCAGCACGATCTAAAACAGAAAAGCACATTACAATCATGTCAAATCGTGATACCCTGGTTAAATTATCCAAGATACTGACAGCCAATTCCATCTCTCCCCTGAAACAAGAGATCAAAAAAATCAAGGGGTTTGTAATCACATGCAAATGGTATCAATTATGAGAAAGAAGACATACTTAAAAAAACTGGTGGTACACTTGATAATCTCGATCAGCATTGGAGCAGAAAGTGCATTCTTAAATAATTGAGGTAAAGAGCCTGGTGGTATACTCTGACACAATAGAAAATGCAAAAAAAAAAAGTATGAATGAACAATGTCATGAAATTCAGCTAAAATGGGGATGTTTACAAAGTAACCTTAAGTAAGCTAGCCTGCATTGAACGGTCACTGGAAAAATGCCTCCAGGAGACCTCAAAGTCATAGGCCGATTTTGGACTAGTGATGTTTTTCGGAGCAGTAGTCATAGCAAGAGAAGCAGCACGAGAAGCAAGCTCATGCACCAATGGTCCTTGCACCTGTTTCTTGGGAAAAAATTTCTGCGTGCAAAAAAGAAATTCAGTAAGAGCAGTGTTTTACAAACTGGATATTAAAGTTGACCACAACCATGCAAGGGCAAAACAAATGTGTATGCCACAAGCTTGACAGAAAAAAGTTGCACAATAACCATGCAAGGCTAATGCAGACGTGCTGGCAGCTGAACAGAAGTAGAAACATCTGGTAACCTTTCCATGCTCTAGGGCTTTAGAGGAAACAAATGAAAAGGGAGAACAAGCTAGAGGAATGCGATAGAATGAGCAAGTGCATTCCACTGTATGGGGCAATCACCCTAATGAAATGTTAGGTACAACATAGCTACCATTACCAAAAGACAAGGCGATTTGGCTACCAATCAACAGTACATACACTGTACATGGCTTTGACAACATAGTCTGCCAACAAACACCAAATGATGAAATCCCTGAAGTATAAGTAATCTCTTCTGCATAGGCAGAAACATAGGCATTGACAAGGTCCAATCAGTGGAAGTTGATGTTAAAAACCAAAATATCTTTTTGATCACTCTTTTCCACAAAATAAAATCACAGAACTACATGAAATTTCATCATAGCTATGGAAACATGGTAACTATGGATCCAATGGGTGCATGCATTCGCATGCCATGCCCTGGCATGGTCAGTGTCATCTGATTATATAACTCTTGCAAAATTCAAACCATTCATTGCTTTGAACTGTTCCAACTTAGCAAGGGTTCTAACATGGAAGATGCTGATGCACCCATCAATATACTTCTAGACAAAGCATTCCAAAAAACATACACCATAACTCATCTGTATAAGGCACGGGTTGAAAATATTTGGCTTCAATCAGAATCTTGAGGAAGCCCATTGGGCAAGTGAATGTTGAATTGGCCTCAAATGACGTTGTGACAAGACTCATCTTCTATCTAATTGACTCAAATGCTTCCCATAAGACTTTGTTGGGTTGACTCTGGACACATCGAGATTGGGTGGTGCCCTCTACATCAATACACAAAATATGTTTAAGGATAAAAAAGACGTAAGTGTTTGCAAAAAAAAAAAAGCCCCCTAATGGTGTATGAATGTCACCTGATAGGTGAGCATTTATACTTGAAGCCCCCAACAAGCTCCCCGTCAATTCTTCCTCATGACAGTACCTAAGACAAGGGCAAGCAAGCAGTACATGCTACCCCCTGGTCCTCCCCCCCAATGATGAAAACTGTGAAATTACCATAAATAAACAACCCCGCTCACAACCAGCAAGGTAGGGAGGGCTAGTTGTTCCTCTAGATGATTGACACATCTATAAAGGTGAGTGATCAGCCTAGAAGATCATGCTATCAACGAGGACACAAGAACAACCACTTCCCTTCCACCAAAACACATGCAAGTGACTTATAAAGGTAAGGCCAAACAGTTGAAGAATTCAAAATCTTCATTGTTACACATATGGATGGTAGGCGCATTATCTTCAGAAGGGTCATGCCACCCTCAGAGTACCTGTTGAAGACTACAGAGTATTTACTTGCAGCTGACAAGATACAAGGAAATTGAAGAGATTTTTCCAATGTGATGAAAAATACCAAGAAAGTGATTAAAATGAACAACATTCCTTGTGAGCAGCATTTACTTCTCACTACATGGTTCGCAGAATCAAGCAATCCTCTGATCTGGTTTGGGATCAAGCTCTCTTGATCTGATTTTAGGGGAAACCCAATCCCCACCTTAAAGCTGGGGGGAAAAATGATGAGGCCAAATCAGCCTAGAACCAAGCTGAATTGACCTGAAATCATCCAGGATCAGCTGATTCACAACTTAGAGCAGCCAATGCTGAGCCAATCTGCCCATGAACCTCTTGAACTTGGATCTCAATCTGTGAAGTTAGATCCCAACGCCAACGCCAACGCCAACCCCAACCACCCTAAATCCCCATTTTAATGTCATGTGTAATATTCTTTTTCTTGATTCTTTTTTTCTGAGTTTTTCTAGAATTTGTATGTTTTTCCCTATTGTTTTTAAAATTAGAAAAAAAACAAGTTGATCTAGGAATCGACTTTCTTCCTTCAGATCAGCCAATTTGGTCAATCTGAGACCAATCAAGATCAGAGCCGGACCCACCAATCCAAGGTCCTTCATCTGATTCCACCTTCCGTACCTGAGTAGCCATCATGAGGGCAAAATTGTTCCACTTGTTGCGGTACTTTGGCAATGTCCAGCGTCAACCGCCCTCTCCACTGAATGATGGAAGGGGGTTACACCTGCATGCATTATGCACTAAGTGTGGCTAGCCTACTTGGATGGGAAGCAGGGCTAGCCTACTTGGATGGGAAGCAGACTTTAAAAGGGGCATGATGAGACCACATTTGACAGCTCGAGAGATGAAGAGTGCAAAATGAGCCGACAAGCTGAATCCACTGGACCTTGTATCATACAAATATTTCACCCCCAAAATAAATAGATGTCACCCAATTTTATTAAATCAGCATGTACAATCTCCTGTGAAGCCTGTTAAGCATGATAAAACACCAGGTCTTGACCCTTCAGTAGCATAATATGAGCTGAAGATATACCTAGATGGAAGTCTGACCAAACTACCACTATGGTAGATAGGCCTAGAACTAGAAGTAAAGGTCAGCTCCGAAGTGAACAAGATGTTTGACTGTCATTTTATTGAACCATGCATTTACCTATGTAAGCACTTGTATGAAAAATACAGCAAATATCTAAAGTCTACG